>CAUYQU010052294.1:0-44696 GCA_963574635.1 Cheracebus regulus
GGGGGGAGATAGCATGGGGAGAAATGCCAGATATAGGTGAAGGGGAGGAAGGCAACAAATCACACTGCCACATGTGTACCTATGCAACAATATTGTATGTTCTTCACATGTACCCCAAAACCTAAAATGCAATAAAAAAAAGAAAAAAAAATAACTTTATAATAAATACAAACTCCTTCAAATTCTAACATTACTTTTATACATTTCTGATTCTTCTGCATTTCTCATATATCCATCAGAGTTTTATACTTGTAGTAATTGCTTGATTTTTATAATATGGCTAGGAAAAAAAAATGGGTCAGACTGCCAGACATTTATTTTGTCCACTTTTTCTTCAATCAATTGATAAGAATCTGCCAAGTATTATTTTCAAAAATTCAGTCTGTGTTCTGACGTTATGGTGACAATTAAGGTAAAAATAAACCATTTGCAAACAATGGTTTTTTGTTTTGTTTTGTTTTTTTGTTTTTGTTTTTTGTTTTTTGTTTTTTTTAAGATGGGGTTTCACCATGATGGCCAGGCTGGTCTTGAACTCCTGACCTCAGGTGATCCATCCACCTCGGCCTCCCAAAGTGCTAGGATTACAGGCGTGCGCCACCGCGCCCAGCCCACAATGGTTTTAATGTGTTTGGACTTTTGAGACATTTTTAACAATTTGTGTTTGCTTGTATTATGCATTCCAGAACGCAAACAGTAGTTTATTTCCCGGCCTCAATAAATAAGAACGAATCTTTAATGCCAGTTTTCTGAGGTCAAATGCTAAGAACTTCAATGTTTTGCTATTATGAGAATTAAAAAGAAGCATGATTACTTAAAACCTCTAAAATCTAAATCTAATAATTTCTCTTCCTGTGTCTTCTATGACCTTTTTCATTGAAGTCTATTAGATAACCAAATAATTGGCATCAGTACAACTTTACAACTCTGGCTTTACTCCTAGTGGTTTTATCTGTATTGCCCTTACCTTTAAATGCTATTCCTCAGGAGGAATCCCTAATTATTCTTTTTAATGGCATATTTAGTCCATCAATGGAGTCTTTTAACATCAAATACTCACATTGCCTTCCAGAGGAACACAGAGTAAGGCTGAGAAAGTTTTCTTATTTTCAGCCTCAAATATAAGTATAAATAAGAAAAAATTTAAATTAATTCATAGGCACATATGTATATTATCCCCTAAGGTATGTATTTTTTTCTATGAAGACATTTTAATATTCTTCTAAACATTTATAATCCTGGTATTTCACATTACGCTAATATTGAAAAAAAAATTCTGAGCCTGACTTGTTACTGGCCTTTTTGTTACTAATCTAGCATTAGTTTAAAAAGAATTCTCTTCTTGTTACACTTCATCATTTCCGCAGTGATACTGAATTTTAAATGTTCCAGATCAATGGTATTTATTACTACAAAGTAAATGTGGCTTACAGGTTGAACCTCCTGTTTTAATGTACATATTAAACTAAAAGATAACAACAGATGGAACTGTTGGGAATATTTCCATCACATATTTCATTTAAGCAATACATTTGTAATTACCACTTCTAGTAGAGCTGTGAACATTAAAACGTTTTCCCCAAAACAGGTCCCAGCTTGCTCCAATTCTTTAGACTTTTGAGTAGCTTTGCAGTAGAGGAAAAGAATAAGAAACTATAAACTTTTTTGGTGCCATGATGAAAAGGACTGGCTCATACCAACTGTCAACAATAGTGGACCTTAAATGGATACAAATTGTCTTATAATTTAACTGTCAATTAAATATATTATTTAATGATAATATTTTCTAAATCTCATGAAATATTTATTCACATATTTTAATTTGAAAGAAAGTAAATGTGTAACTACATTGCAATATAAAGTTGCCAGTCTACGATGTAATTTTCAAAGGAGAATTATGGAATCACATATGTTAATGTTTCAATTATACTGGCAAAGGTAAATCAATTGGTAAAATTGAGCTGCATAAACCCACATACCAAATTATTTGTGACCAAACCTTCTATGCAAGGTATTTATAAAAATTATATAATTACTACATCGAGTACACAGTGGGTATCATAGCATAGTACAAGTTTTTTCCATCGGTGGATGGCATTCTTAGGAAAATCAGTTTTTGTCACAATAGACTTCTAATCAGTGCCAATGTGCCCTATCAAGAAAGAATCAAACACCTGGTTACATTCAAGATTCCAGAAAAAGAAATCAACTTGGAATCTTCATTTGCCCCTCCAGATCCACTTGTTACCCTTTTCCATGCTACTCTTTGCCCCAAGAAGCTGACCTGTTGAAATACATCAGATCTCTTGTGCCCTCTGCTTGTAGCAGGGAGACCCAGGGAAATGTAAGAGAAGACCATGAGAGAGATTCGGAGCTTTAGTTACCCTTTTCCCTTCCTTTGAAGTCACCTCAAGCAAGGTAACTACGCCACGCTGATGAAAGTGAGCTGCTGCTCTCCGGCGGCCTGTTCTGTGCCGTTCCTTCTGCTTCTCAAAATCTTTCCTATTTCCCAACAAGCTTATCCCTAGAGGGGTTAACGTCTTCTTCTGGTAGCAAGGTTCTGGGATTCTGTACGATTTTTAGTGGTTTTGCAAGACTCCAGACATTTTTAAAATTAGTCTTTTTATTAATAAACCCTCTTCAAATTGTCCGAATTTCAGTGTGCCATCTATTTTCTGTTGTCTAATACAGCTATTGATACCAGGAGTATACTAGTAACTTATCCTCAAAATGGTATTATAGGATTTAGTTGGTCATATACAGTAATCCAGAAGTTCACAGATAACATCTATGCTGGGAAAAATGAGACACAAGTAACTTAGGTCATGTGGTGGATAGTCGTAGGGTACCCATGACTAAGGGCCATGCACAGGAATTCTTAATAAGGGATAAAGTTGCAGCACAAATTAGACGCTCAACACCCCAGACCTGTCATGCTAACGAAACTGCTGGGGAAGGAGGAGGATCCTAAAACATAGAATGAGAGCAATTAAACAGACGTGAATGAGGCTAAAGATTTGGAAACTTCTAATTTCCCTACAGTTTCTTCCATCTGAAGCAAACAAACAAACAAAAAAACGGTCCATCCTAAACACCTGGTTGCACCTGGAAAAATTAGCCTCATAAGATGATAAAATTATTTACAGAATTACTTCCTCTTCCTTTCCTTCGTTTCAGATCTGTAACAAGTGTTGTATTTCAACGCAGTCCAGACGGTAAGGCACAAAGTCTGTTCAAGGAGGAGATAGTTCGTACACCAAATGAGTTAAAAATCCCTCACAATTCTAAATTGGTGGGAGACTGGGAAATATATGTGACAGTTGGTTCTAAGTGTATCATACCACAGGTATGATTTAAGATTTATTAGGTATATCCATGCCATAATTAATTGGCATAGATATATTCATATTGGTTTCGAATTTGTTATGTAGACTTGAGCATTCATGCATGTCACTAATATTCTGTTAGGTTGACTAAGTTTTTCATCAACAAAAAGTTAAAATTAATGAAATTGAAAGGCAAAAGCTCCCTTATTGTACTTTAAAGGAAGAAGTCTTAAATCTTAAGGAAATAGAATTGGAATGGATCTATTATGTGGAATCCTCTCAGCCACTGCTTACCTCATCATCCTGGGATATTTGGAAAGACAGTCGCTCAACAAGATACCAAGGTCTTCATAAGGGAGACATGAATATTCTTGATGATCTCTCTGTTGATTATACTTTGCGGGCCAGAGATACCAACATGAGATGTTATAATGTAAATTGTCTCTGTGATCTCAATGGTAATAATGATATTTTAGGGTGGTTGAATGCAGGAGGAGACATTTAACCACTAGAGAAAAGGTGTGTGTCATTATGCAATAAGCCATGGACAGAAAATGGTTGCTATAGTGTTCTGGCTCATGGAAATCTGTGACTATTGCTAATTATGCACAGTCCCAGAAATGAAATTAATTCATCCCTAGACATTCAGTAAAATGATTCCTGAAATACATAGGATTATAAAGTCTAGATTTGGTGGCCAAAAATCTAACCCCAGTTGCCATTTTAGAGAGATTCACAGCTTAGTTATCACATCTAAGGCATTTTAAAACTCAGAGCCCATCCCATAACAAAGGTTGAGGCTGACTGAAAAACAAAACAAAACAAAAAAAACTTCACTGGGTTCCCCAAACATACCCATTACCAGTTAATAGCATAATTATAGAACGGAAAATATCCATATCTCAGAATTTATTAGTGGTTATTAGTGGTTTTGAACTCATGTTTATACTCAGAGACCCAAAATATTATAATGTTCCACTAATCAGAGTAAGCCTTGAGTTGTTCCAGCAGACGTTTCAAGCACACAGTAGAAAGATAGTCTATTTAACGGCAGAATTTTGATGTTGATTCCCTAATATGTGGAACAAGGAACAGATGTTCCCTTCCTGAAGACGGTAAACCAAAGTGTCACATCCCCAGAGAACAGAGAGGAGTGCCACCATCAAAATTTGAGAGATGCAAGGATCTTGTTTTCTAACACAATACTGAGTAACTAGCCTGTCTGCTCAGTGCAAAAGCCTGAAGGATCATAAAGAATGACAGTAGATTATGCTGAAAATTTAATCAGATAGCCATGCCCATAACAGCTATGGTTCCAAATGGAGTTTCTTCAAGGACACAACTCAAAACAAGTTTTAGCACCGGTATATAACAAAATAATTTATTTTCTACAAAATTCAGTAATCAAAATCATAAGCAGTTTGCATTTCTGTGTCAAAGACACAGACAAGCTGTGTAACTTTACTGTCTTATCACAAGGCTGCCAAACCTTCAGCTTCCAACCCTTCAGCTTCCTTTTACAATACAGTATACAGGGAGTGTGTTTGCCTATAAGCCAGCATCCCAGACAACTTGGTGACTAAATGACCTAAGTCTTGGTGACTAAATGACCTAAGACTTAAAGACTTCTCTGATAAAGACCGTAGCAACTTT
The DNA here is from genome assembly GCA_963574635.1 of Cheracebus regulus. Lineage (NCBI taxonomy): Eukaryota > Metazoa > Chordata > Mammalia > Primates > Pitheciidae > Cheracebus > Cheracebus regulus. The sequence continues at coordinate 4,977 of CAUYQU010052294.1, forward strand.
GATCTAACATTTGCATTCGTTTACTTTGATAAGAAAATAGATATTTCACAAATTCAAAGTCAATGGAAAAAATAAACATTAAGATTCTCAAGACCACTAAAAAGGAAATATCTGCCCATAGACAGATTATTTTAAAATCTTCCTTCTAACTTATGAGTCCAACAGTAAAGCCCTCTATTTGTTTCAAAGAAAAGCATAATCATAGGAAAAGCTATAATTATTGTTCTTTTAAATTCACTATCAACATACTTTTAAAGAAAGAGAAAAAAGATAGTTTTATAGACCATTACTTGGAAAATCAAATTTCATTTATTCATTTATAAAAATTGTCTTGTCTTATAATTTACATGTAATATAGGATATGCAGCTGGGCGAGGGAGAAACATAAAAGATGCTATGCAAAACTTGTTCCTGCCCTTAAACTTCCTGCTCCCTAGTAAAGACTGACAGAACGCTTGCTATGGGGTAAATTGCTACCCTCCAAGCAATTAAACCCTTGACTCTGACAAACATGCACACACACATATACATGCAGCACTCAGCTCCCTGATTGTCATGCCCTGACTCTATTCTCCTACAGGTGTGATGAGCCAGCGCTGATCTCTAGCCCTAGAGCTCAAAACAAATCCCTAGGACCTGTATATAGAATAGTAGGTAATCCTTACACGCAATTTTAGAGCTCAATTTTGTGTGCTTTCCCTATCCCTTTCACCTGCTCAGAAGTGAAGTTTCACACTCGGCCTGTTATCCAGCATTGTGCTTTTAATAACAATGTGGGAAAGTGAGAGGCTGTAAAAGTGTTTAATAGATGTGTTACTAAGAAATGGTTCTGAATTTGATTTGTTTAAATTTAATGTTTCCTGTGGTTAGAAATTTGGATGTTTGTCCCTTTGAGAACATAATGAGACTTCAAGGCCAACTGGTTAGCTTTCTGAGGGTTTTGCAGAGAATATCATCAGATCCTACAAACTTGTTCAAGGAAATATTTTTTATTTCACTTATTTCTATTGCCAAAAATTTGACTTGAAGGCTTTAATGAGTGGTTTAGTTTTAGAATGAAGGTTTTCCAACAGTCATTAAACTGAGAGGTGCATTAGAAGGTCATGCCAGATTATTCCTAATGGATTAGAAAGTAACATTCTTAAACCATTTGGCACAAGGCATTAAATAATGCCTTTATGGTACCTGTGAAGTTGTGGGATACTGTAAAGCTGTGGGGACATGAAGGTAACAAGATCTCAGATTACTTCATTTTCAGAGATAGAATAAAATATTTAAAAGATCTAAATTCTAAAATATTTGCTTGTTCAGACCCAGAGAATAGCTATTAAAATGCAATAGAATTATTAAGTTGTTACCCTAAAATTTTTATTTATTTATATTTGTACCAACAAAATTTGTCTTCTCAAATAATAAAAAATTACTTAAAATATATTTCTGCATTGCATAAGCAGTTTCCCTGTGGATACAGTGCATTAATTACATGACTAAATTATTCAATGTGGAACACACTGATGAATATTGGAAAAAAGTTTTCAAATTTTTGAATTACTGAGAATCCATGTTTATAACTTCTAAAGTTTGTCAGAACAAATCTAGACAACTTTTGAAACTGTCACCTATTTCTTGGAAGCCTGGTAAATATAACCAGCTGTGATTTCGATGGCCATGATAGTAGATATAATGCCTTTTTTCCTGTCTCTTACATTCTTCTGTATATCTCTATGTTCAACAAATATAAAAAGTCCTCAAATTATTTGTAATATAGTTATAATGTTCCATAGAGCTTCTTCCATAATGTTCTAGTGTTATTAACCCTATTTGGAAGGAAGGGATATTAAGGAAAAAAGGAATCATTCACTTAACTATAGGACATGTTTTGCTTCTGAAGATTCCACACAAAAGTAACAAGAACTGCAATGGGAAGGCTCCATTTCTCTGAAAAATGTTTAGAAACGTATTTTAAAGGATTTAAAAGGAATACAAAGAATATGGTTTTATCATTTGATAATCCTGATCGTGAACTTAGGAAGAAAATATAAACTTGCCACGCTTTTATTAGTAAAGAAAACACAGACTTTTTAATTTAAACATTTTAAAATCACTTTTACTAAGAAATGTAAACATATGTGCAAGGTATTATAAAAGTAATAATGGAAAGAAAAGGGAGCAAAGTAAAGGCGTATTAATAAAGCTAATACATGTAAAAACAATCTGACTTGGAGTCTACATGGAGCTTGGAAGTAAACCAATTCATGTGTAAAAGTATCAAGATAGCAAATTTGTTGGCATATTTTTAAAACTAATTGAAATGGAGATTTTCAAACCTCCTCCCCAAAGATTCTGAGTCTTTGATTGTCTTGCCCTTAACAGGGCATAGTTAATGCAATTGGTTATTAACTATTTAACTTTTTCACAAAAGTATGAAAACACCACAAGATATCCTACTGTAACCCCTGGGTTCCAGACACTCTTTTCTGCTCTTATTGCCTGACATCAATCCAGATAGTGCACTAACTCCTTTTATTGTTTATCTTTTTGCTTGCTGGCCCGCTGTCATGAGGGGCTCAAAGCAGTTTGATGTTATTCATGGCATCCAGTTTAGTGAAATTTTATAAACCCCAACCAACTAAAATGTGACCTCTCTGAAAACCAGGATTCTCAATTTGCAAAGATAGTGAGCAGATGCTGACAGGATCCAATTCCCTATCTTACACTTAATGCCTGGAACTGTAGAATTTAGCTTTTAAGGATGTCCCTCTAGAAAATCAGCATGATCCTGGTACCAAAACAGAGATATGACCAATGGAACAGAACAGAGGAGGCCTCAGAAATACCACACATCTACAACCATTATCATCTTTGAAAAACCCAACAAAAACAAGCAATGGGGAAAGGATTCCCTATTTAATAAATGTTGTTGGGAAAACTGGCTAGCCATATGCAGAAAACGGAAACTGGACCACTTCCTTAAACCTTATACAAATTAACTAAAGATGGATTAAAGAATTTAACTTAAAACCCAAAACCATAAAAACTCTGGAAGCAAACCCCTAAATCACCAAAAGTAATGGCAACAAAAGCCAAAATTGAAAAACAGGATCTAATTAAACTAAAGAGCTTCTGCACACCAAAAGAAACTATCATCAGAGTGATCAGGCAACCTACAGAATGGGAGAAAAATTGTGCAATCTATCCATCTGACAAAAGTCTAATATCCAGAATCTACAGGGAAATTACAAGAAGAAAACATATTTACAAGAAGAAAACAAACTACCCCATCAAAAAGTGGGCAAAGGAGTAAACAGATATGTCTCAAAAGAAGACATTTATGCAGCCAAAAAGCATATTAAAAGAAGCTCACCATCATCAGTGGTCCTTAGAAAAACGCGAATCAAAACCATAATGAGATATCATCTCACATCAGTTAGAATGGTGATCATTAAAAAGTCAGGAAACAACAGATACTGGAGAGGATGTGAAGAAACAGGAACGCTTTTATACTGTTGGTGGGAGTATAAATTAGTTTAACCATTGTGGAAGACAGTGTGGCGATTCCTCAAGGATCTAGAACCAGGAATTCCATTTGACCCAGCAATCCCATTACTGGACATATACCCAAAGGATTACATATCATTCTACTATAAAGACATATGCACAGGTATGTTTATTGCAGCACTTTTCACAATAGAAAAGACTTGGAATCAACCCAAATGCCTATCAAGGAAAGACTAGATAAAGAAAATGTGGCACATATACACCATGGAATACTATGCAGCCATAAAAAGGATGAGTTCATGTCCTTTGCAGGGACATGGATGAAGCTGAAGCCATCATTCTCAGCAAACTGACACAAGAACAGAAAACCAAACCTTGCAAGTTCTCACTCATAAGTGGGAGTTGAACACTGAGAACACATAGACACAGAGGGGAACATTACACTCTGGGGCCTGTCAGGGGATGGGTGGCTAGGGGAGGGATAGCATTAGGAAAAATATCTAATGTAAATGACAGGTTGATGGATGCAGCAACCACCATGGCATGTGTATATCTATGTAACAAACCTGCACATTCTGCCCATGTATCCCAGAACTTAAAGGATAAAATATTTATTTTTTATATATAAATTATAAAATATATATAATATATTATAATTTATTTTTATATATACATTATAAAATAATATTGTATATATAAAATATACAAGTATGTATACATTATAAAAATATTACAAATATATCTAATAAATTATACAAATTATTTTTATAATCTATACATAAAAATAATAATTTATATATTACATATAGATACATAGGGAGAGAACATCAACTATTAGTTCAGTAAATTTATTACCTTCTAGAGATCAGTGTCCTACTCTTGAAGAGTCTGTCCCAAAGCTAATTTCCTTGCCAAACAGGCCATTTCATTGTTCTAAAAAGTTGATTGCTTCTGCTGGGTATCTAAGACTTGTGGATCTTGTAACAATGTTTATTGACTTTTTGTCTCTCTTTGCATCAGATGGTACCCTGGGTTTGAAACAACAGCTTGTAAGATACCCTGTTCATGAATGAGACACTCTTTAAGCAGTCAGATGGTAGTGATGACGGGGCATCGTCACTGTGGATAAGAAAAAACAATTCATATCAGGTGTAAGTACTTATTGATGGTAATGAGAAACAAATTGCTACCTCTTTCAGGATAGGAGAATTGAAGTGTGATAACCTTGCCATCAATAGCTAGTTGGTTTACTCAAGTAATAGTTCCATATTAGGAGGTTAGCCTCAGTCCCTTATGCTGTCAGATCAGACATTCAGAAGAAACAGTGGCTTCTAGTAAAAGGCAGGCTATGCCAACTCAGGTAAAAGGAAGACTATGCAATTGAGTCCATGCATAACCTCCATCCCTGCTACCATAGCTACTCTTTTTGTGAACCCATTTCACAAGGATTGAAGTTACTAAGACACTGAATGACATTCAGGTCATGTAATCCTGTCCATTGATTTTTGAGATTCTCATTTGCAATAGTGGACATTAAAAGAAGTCTGCATTCTTTGCACCGTTCCCTATTGGTCCTTCTGCCACTCTCTTCCCCAGACCTTCTGTTCCTGATCTTCTAGTCTTGTTCATTTATATATCTGATTGGTCAATCCGGCTTTTTATTTCCACTGCTAAGGTATGTACGTGTGTGGATACACACGCACTCACGCACACACACACACTCCTTAGATCACTTCTTCCCAACTTCCCCCATGAGGTGAATGATAGAACAAACTGCTTTCATTTCTGCCCATTAAGAGGGAGGATTTTCCTTCACCACGGTTCTCAGCGGGGCTATAAAGGAGCAAGGTAGGTGAGCACCATCTTGTGCTGGCATTTTGGAATCAGATTCAACTGCTTTACTTCTCTTTCAATTAATGCTCATGAGGCTATAAACTGGAGTTGAAGTGAAACAGAAGTAGGTTCCAAGGGAGTCTGGACCACATATCCACATAATTTTTCATGGCTTCTGGATCTAACCTAGCCCAATCTCAAATGTGCAATTTCTACTATCTAAAGGGTTGTACTCATATATGAATTGGTGAGCCAGTAGATCTGATAACAGTCAGGTTATTCCAGGCAACTGTGATTAAAGCTCCCACCTGCTTACATTAAAGTAACCTACTTGACCCATCTGGTTTTGACATGTACTAGAAGGATGAAATAAGTAGGGAAATGATGTTAACCACCACACTTAAGTTTTTCAAATTATTGATAATAAAGAGTCTGAAATTTATTTTGTATATTGTATGAGATAGAGAGCCAATCTAATTTTCTTCTCTTCTTCTCATTGAATTTATATAGTATCTTAGAAATAAATAAAATTTTCAGGTGTGCTGGAGTCTATTGATGAATTGTCTTTCAGTTACACTGATTTACTAATGTACCAATTCCATATAGATTTTGTTGTAGTAGCTTTGTTGTATGTTCTGAAATCTGATGTCTTAGTACATTATTTGCATTGATATTAAAATATCTTCACTATTTTAAAGCATATAATCTTGCAGAACATTTTGAGGTTATTTTGTCCAGTCTATATCAGTCTGTATCTTCCCAAACAGTGCTTGGATTCTAATATATTTGTTATAGAAAATATAACTTTTATTTGATATTAAGTCTCTCATCTAAGAAGAGGGTTTGTATTTCCTTTTGTTAAATGTTGTTTTATATCTTTCCTTTATATTTAATAGAATCCTCCTTGAGTCTTACTGCTTACTTGGTGAAGTTATTTCTAAAGATTTTATATTTGGGGTACTCATTTGATTAAAATTTTTATCTAACTTCCGTTAATAGGTTCTGATTGCTAGGATCAAAAAAAACTATTGTTATTTGTCCAGTTGCTCCTCATCTTACAAAAGGATTACATCCTGAAAAAACAATTGTCGTTGAGATGTAAGTCAAAAGTGTGTCGTAGACGTGATATTTTTAACTTACAGTGGGTTTATCCAGACGTAACTCTATCATAAGTCAAGGAACTTATCGAATGAATATAACTTTTGCACCATTGTAAAGTGAAACCATCATAATTTGGGGATTATTTATATTAATAAAATTACCTTCCCACATTCTTTGATTGGTTTTTAACAGCTTATTAAAGTAAAACTGAAGCACAATGTATTTAAAGTGTACATTTGGTAAGATTTGGAACTCATATATTGTACATACCTATGAAAAAATATATTGAACATAATGATTGCTGCCAAAAGTTTTCTCTTGCCTTTTGTAATCCTTTTTTTTCCAACCCCAATCATCTAATTCTCACACCAACCCCAATTCTAGGAAACTACATTTATGCTTTCTGTCACTAAAGTCAGTTTGCATTTTCTAGAATGTTCTGTAAATGGAATCAGTCATTCACTATGTACTTGTTTTTATTGGCTTCTTTCACATGTGATATTATTTTTAGAACCATTACCTTTATTTTTTTTTAGCTAGTATTAGTATTAGTAGTTCATTCTTTCCCATTACAAGGTTCCATTATATGAATATCAAAAATATGAACCTATTGATTCATATTTTCTGTTTTTTCCATTTGTTTAATAATTTCAACTTTTATTATGGATTAAAGGGTATGTAGGTTATTTACATGGGTATATTGCATGACCCCAGAGTTTGAGATATGTATAATACTATCTCCCAGGTCATGAGCATAATATGTAATAGACATTTTTACAGCCCACACGTTCTCCCTCCTTCCCTCCTCCATCTTGTAGTCCCCAATGTCTGTTGTCCCCATCCCTACACCTAGGTGTACTCAATATCCAGTTCTCACTATGAGAACATGCAATATTGGTGGGTTTTCTTTTCATTAATTTGCTTAGGATAAAGGCCTTCAGCTCCATCCATGTTGTTGTAAAGGATTTGATCTTATTCTTTTTATGGCTGCATAGTATTCCCTGGTGCATATGTATCATATTTTTTATCACATGCATTGTTGGTGGACACCTAGGTTGATTTCATGTCTTTGCTATTGTGTTCCCTTCTTTGTGTCCATGTGTGCTCATCGTTTAGCTCCCACTTATAAGTAAAAACATGTAGTATTTAGTTTTCTGCTCCTGCAGTAGTGTGCTTAAGATAAGCAAATCTTCCAGCTCCATCCACACTGCTGCAAAGGACACATGTTCTTTTTTATGTCTGTATAATATTCCATGGTATATATTTACCACATTCCCTTTATCCAGTCTACTGTTAATATTGATTCCATGTCTCAGCTATTGTAGATAGTGCTGTGATGAACATACACATTCATGTGTTTTTATGGTAGAACATTTTATATTCTTTTGGGTATATAAACAGTAATGGGAATTCTAGGTCAAATGGTAGTTCTCTTCTAAGTTGTTTGATACATTTCCAAACTACTCTTCACAATGTCTGAAGTAATTTACATTCCCACAAGCAGCGTATTAGTGTTCTCTTTTCTCCACAACCTTGCCAGCCTCTGTTATTTTCTGACTTTGAAGATAGCAGACAGATGGATATGGTCTTTTTATTCTGCTTCCCACTCTGTGCATCTTAAATGGGGCATTTAGACTATTTACATTCAGAGTTAGTTTTAATATGCAAGTTTTTTGTATTATTATTCTTTAAGTTCTGGGATACATGGGCAGAATGTGCAGGTTTGTTACATAGATATACACATGCCATGGTGGTTTGCTGCATCCATCAACCTGTCATCTACATTACATATTTCTCCTAATGCTATCCCTCCCCTAGTCCCCATCCCCTGACAGGCCCCAGAGTGTGATGTTCCCCTCTCTGTGTCCATGTGTTCTCATTGTTCAACTCCCACTTATGAGTGAGAACATGCGGGGTTTGGCTTTCTGTCCTCAATCTGGACAAGCACCATTTTGGGAGAACTAATGTGTAGATTTGGATGTAAGGGGACACTCTTACTTTTTAAACTGCCATAGAGTTCTTGCAGTGATTCTTTCTCATGTGTAATGGATGTTGCTCCTTTAACTGAGATGTAAGTTGAGTAATAGTTGCCTTTATTTCTGGGTGTTTCCAGATGGCTAAGACTCTGTATAGAATCTTTATTTGTGGCTAAATTTTTACCTTATTTTTGACAGATGCTGTATACTGGCAAAATATTTTGGTGTTTTATTTTGGGCTGTAATCCAGTAGGTGGCTAGCAGATAGGCTCTTACTCAGCTGCATGCTCTTATGTATTTTGATGCAGTTGGCAGTAGTGCTTTGTGATAAGGTGGGGGAAGAGATGGCACCCTCACCTGTTCTGCTTTTGTGACTTAGAAGAGCCCTCTTCAATCACTGGCTCCATGCCCATATTTCCTCTGTTGGATGTGCTGATCTACAGGGCCCCCTCAGGCATGAACAGTACCCTTCCTGCATCAGCCCTGCAAAGAGAGAACTGCCTCACACTTTCACTGGCTGCAAACCCAGATGGCTCATTTCTTCCAGTTCTCTTAGAGTGAGGGCTGCTCCTCGCCTGACACTGCCCAGATCAGTGAGTCCTGACCAGCTAGGGGCAGTAAGGGTGGGAAGATCCTTGTGAAGTGATTAAACCACCTGATTGACCATCTGAGTGCTTCTCAGGGGAACATGAAGCTATGCCCACTGCAGAGTTCAGGCAGAGGCGAACCTTCAGTGTTGGAATTACAACTTACCAAATGGTCGTCCGTCTTCTTGGACGACCATATTGAGTCTTCTGATACATGAATACACATCATTTCTCTCTATTTAAATGAGTTTTCTTTATCATTTCTCAGCAATGTTTTGTAGCTTTCAGCATACTAGTCTTGCACATCTTCATTAGATTTCTACCTAGTAATTTTGTATTTTCTGATACTATTTTATATGAAACTTTTAAAATTCTAAGTATTGGTTGCTAATATGTAAAAACTCATTTTTTATATACTATATGCACACTGATGTTGTATCCTGCCACTTTCTTAAATTCACTTATTGCCAGTAATTATTTGTGCATTTCATCAGACTTTCGGATCTTATTGTTTGTGAATAACACTTTTACTTACTTCCAATACTGGATGTCTATCATTTTTTGTTGTTGTCTTACTGGAATGGATTAAGTTCTTTCTGTTTGTTGCAGTTTTCTCATCTCCGGTATTCTGTTGTGGTATTTCTAAGCACCTTGCTTTTCCTGGACTCTCATTTACATCTCTCAAAGCAGTAATATGGTAACAACGTAAGACTCACAGGAATCACTTGTCTTGTCTCTCAGGAATCACTGTCACTTGTTGTCTGATGCCCAGTGTCTTAAAAACCCTTTTACATATTTGTTTACTTTTAAATTGTTTCAAGTGGGAGGACAAATGAGTCCATGTTAGTTTACCTTAGATGTGAAAGTCTTCTTATATTAATTTTAATACATTTACTACTATAGGTTTATGAGTAGACAGATTTATATCTTATTTTCTCACATTGCTGCAAGGGAGTTTATGTTGGGACTTACATAAAAGATCTTATAACAGTCTGATAGCAGCTAACATTCAATCATATACAAAAACTCTACACTATCACTTCTCTCCCCACCACACTTTATGTTACTGTTGTCACAATTTATGTTTATTCATATTGTATATCTTTTAAAATATTTTAGTATAGCTATTTTAAATAATTTTGTGTTTAAAATTTTATATTAAAAGTGACTTATCTAACACTGTTACAGCAATATGGAATTTTGTATTTATCCATATATTTACCTTTACCAAGGAGTTTCATACTTTCTCATGCTATCAGCTTGCTGTTTAGTTACCTTTCATTCAACCTAAAGAACTCTCTTAATATTTATTTCTTTTAATTTTTTGAGATGGGGTCTCGCTCTGTCACCCAGACTGGAGTGCAACAGTACAATCTCAGCTCACTGCAACCTCTGCCTCCTGGGGTTCAGGCAATTTTCCTGCCTCAGCCCCTTGAGTAGCTGGGACCACAGGCACCTGCCACCATGCTCTGCTAATTTTTCTATTTTTAGTAGAGACAGGTTTCACCACATTGCTCAGGCTGGTCTTGAACTCCTGACCTCAAGTGATCCACCCTCCTTGGCTGCCCAAAGTGCTGGGATTACAGGCATCAGCCACCATGCCTGGCCACCTTTGACATTTCTTGTAAGGCAAGACTAGTGGTGATGAGTTTGCTCAGCATTAGGTTGTCTGGTGAAGTCTATAGCTCTCATTTTCAAAGGATGATTTTGCAAGGTGTGATAGACTGAATGTTCATTTCCCCCTAAAATGTATATGTTAAAGCCTAGTCTCCAATATGATGATATTTTGAGGTGGGGTCTTCGGGAAGTGATTAAATCATAAGGGTAGAGCCCTCATGAGTGGAATTGGTGCCCTTATAAAAGAATCCCGAGTATTCCCTCATTCTTTCCACTGTATGGGGACACACTAGAAGATGATCATCTGTGAGACAGAAAGTGGGTTCTCAACATACATCAAGTCTACCACTGCCTAAATCTTGGACTTCCCAGCCTCCAGGATTGTGAGAAATAAATTCCTACTGTTTACCAGTCACCTTATATATGGTATTTTGTTATAACAGCCTAAATGGAGTAAAGATAAGGTAAGTTTGGGGATGGGGGGTAATGGTATCTACCAATGCATACTGCCATCTTTATTGTCTCCCAGGTGGCTGGACTGCACCATATTGATCAGAGCTTAAAGAATGTCAAAACAGATTTCAGTTCTGTGAGTAGCCCTAAGAAATTCACACATTAGATGCATATATCAACCCTTTCCTTCCCTGGGGGAAGCTGAGAGCTGAGGCTTTTGTCTACTTCCTCTAGGCTGAGCAGGAGGGAGGATGTACGGTATCCACTAAGCCAAATCACTATCGCTGTTCTTCTCCACGTGGCTAGGCTGTGCCAGACCAACCAGATCTCCAATACTGGCAAGACAGATGTTAGTTTTGGGGCAGCCCCAGAGACATTGGGGTACCGAATGAATGGATCTACTCTTTTCCTATCCAAGTGATAGCTGAGAGCTGGGATCATTTTTATTTTAAAATTTTTGTTTCTTTAATTTACAAATCATTGTACATATTTATAGGATATATAGAGATGTTTAGATATATATAGTGTATAGTGACCAGGTCAGTGTAGTAGGCATACACATCATTTCAAATATGTGTTTCTTTGTATTGAGAACATTCAGTATTCTCCTTCTAGCTATTTGAAACCATGTAATATGTTACTGTTAACTACAGTCATCCTACAGTGGTATAGAACACAAGAATATATTCCTTCTATTTACCTGTAATTTTATAACCTTTAACAAATCTCTAGCAAAGACCTGGAATTAAAGAAAAAAAATCATTTAGGAAGGTAATAAAGGAAATTTCTAGTATGACTGATTTAAAAAAGAATCACCAAAAGAGGATTCCCATTTCTAGAAGTATTAAAGCAGTATGAACTATTCACCCTAGGTTTTGTAAAGAAATATATGGTAGAAGGCTGTGAATTAAGCAAACTCTTGTTTCTAAGCTTAAAAATTACTCTACATATTATAAGTTATCTGATTATGATTTACGAATATCAGCTTTTTGGTTGATGGTGATGTTGATGTTAATGACGTTCATTTAAACTTAACATACTCTGTGTTCCTTTATTCTGAAGTACTCTTGAAAAATCTTTAGCAAAACTTTTTAAAAGTTGTAGAATATTAAATATAGACTAGGTGTTGCTTATAAAATCTTAGCAAAACAGATATGAAAGATATATTAAAGATTGTGTACCCTTAGGAATGATAGTGGAATCACACGGAGCTTTTTATATCCTTTTGACCTCTTGAATAATCAATGAGGACTGCTGATAAGAATATAAAATGACATATAATTATATGAGGGATGATAACTGTCTTCTATGGATATTAGACCTGTAATTTTGACTCTGTTAGTGTTATACTCACTCAAAACAGTTTAGCCAACATTTAGCCTCCATGAATAGAGTGTCAGAAGCTGTAAAAAACAGTTTGAAATTTCTACTTTTTAAAAAAAGCAGTTCAACTGAATCATCAACGTTGTCCAAAGACTGATAAAAGATTCAGTTTTGATTAAAAAAAAAAAAAAGATTTTAAACTGATAGGATTGTCACAGAAATGCAATATTTCCTTGAGTGTTTCAAATGAATTCATTCAAAAATCGTTTATTTAGCACCAAAGATATTTTAAACACTTGGTGATCATGACAATCAGGGGAAAATTCTACCTTATACTTCAGGTAAGAAGATACCAAAGAGCTTAAGTGAAAGATATAAGTGGTCATGAAGGACCTAGCCTTTGCTAGGTCTAAAATGGCAAAATCTAGAGAATTAAGAAATCATTTGAAATTGAATTTCTACCTATGAAATTATTTAAAAACTCATCAAGTATAGTGTCTGAATATTTACAGTGGCTCCATAAGGACCACTTAGATGTTTTTAACTTCTTTTAAATTTATGTATTGAAAAGGGATGCAGAAACAAATAACCAAAGACAAATATGAAAGGTGAATGAGCCTAAGAGGACAGTACCAGGAAGACTAAAATGAGGTAAGGTTTGTAAAAAAAAACTGTGTAAGAAAATAAAATCTTTCTAAGTTACAATCATATTCAGAGAAAGAACAGACTTTACCTGAACTATGTTTGGTCAAGATTTTATAAATTGAACAAGTGATACAAAATGGGTTTGTAAAAATTCTATTTGACTTCCATATTCCCTGACTTGGAGAATAATTTTTAGCCTGGAGAAGGTGAAATAAATATTGGTAAAAAGCAATTGAACCTCAGGATAGGTAAGGAGATGATAAGATAGCATTTAGCTTCTCCAAATGATTTCAAGTCTCCAGGCCTAAGAAGATTACATACCAGAATATGGTAAAAACTTGCAGATAAGATAGTGAACTGCATGAATGAAAATTTCTTATCTTGCAGTCACTGGGGAAAATAGGAGATGTGACCAGGAATCCAGAGTTAGAAACATTTAATACTGATTTTCAAACTTGGAGGAAAAGAATGTGTCTTGGAAGAATTTATTGTTATAATTTGTGTGTGTTCTCACTATTCTAAGCCAGTAGCCAAGCCATTAATACAGCCCTCCCTCTGCAATGGTTGTGAGTGGAAAGCAGACAACTTAAGATCAATGGCTCCTTCAGTCCTTTGTGAAAACTATGTACCTTAAAGAGATGATACTAGACAGAAGATACGATCGATGTTCACCAAATATTTCAAATATTCTTCTACAATGCCTAGCCTCCCTGCCATTTAATTGTGGACTACATGTCTAGTTCAGGTTAGTGGATTATGAGTGGAAGTAATATATTTTCTTTCTAGACGAAACCAATTGAAAGCCAGCCTTCTTCATTTTCATTGTTTTCTCTTTTCCCTGACACAAGTTGTGATGGTAGGATCAAAACATGAGAGGAGCCTTTTTTTCCTGAATCACTGGAGCGAGGCCAGTCTGACAACTCACTCCAGTTTTTATGTAGATAAACTATAGACCTCTGTTGTGTTAAGCTACTCATATTTCATGGTATTTTATGGTAATTGCTCTCATATAACTAAAACATTTAGAGAAAAAGAAAGGCTTAGAAATCATTAGAGTAGAACTTTAATTTATAGAAAATCTTGTCAATTGCATAACTTGGTTTCATCCTCAGTCTGGCACTCCTTATCATCAAAAGTACCTATAAGCAGTTCTAGCATCACATTGCAATCTTGTCTTTCAGAGCTTCCTAATCTAATATTCTATCCTTTACTCTCGTTGGGATGTCCATGAGCCAGTCACTGTGGTGTAGATAGTTGTTATGCTTGTTATTTTTCTCCAACCAGGGTTAATGCCTGGAGATGTTGTGGGTCAGTCCCTCCCCAACCTCATAGTTGCTATAGGTCGAAGGGAAATTCGAATGGATTTGGGGGGAAGATAGGCATGAAATGTATTAAAATGGTCTCGAATGTCTCTAAGATCGTTACTCTGTTCTGTTCAAAACGTTCATAAGGATTCTGAGTCATAAAGCTTGTAAAGAAAGGCAGTATGTTAAATAACACAGTCAAGTTCCAAATGTTGATAATGAATTAGAAATGGTTAAAATCTAGTTAAAGGTTTGTTGAATAGAAATTTAAAAACTAATATGTAAGATAAAAGTAAGGACCTAAACTTGAATTTAGAAGAACTAATATGGATATATGACCAAGTAGGAAAAGACTATACTAACTTCCACAAGAGGCAATATTTAGTGTGCTGTAGTTATCAAGAAACACAATCAATAGACAATGTAATCAGATCATGTTAAATTGCATAAACCAACATGGAAATTCTACAACGATAGAGTGAAAAATCATATAGTTCTATATAGGCTGAAACCAATCTTGGAATCTGTGCAAATGTGGGGACATCCCAATTTAAGAGGAATATCGAAAAATCAGGATCTACTTGGGGGAGAATGAGCAAATTGGTTAAAGAACTCAAAGTTACATCAATTTTGGAGTAGTTGAAAGAATTGTGAATACTTAGCCATAAATAGGAGGGCTTAGGAAGAATTAGCTATCTTTGGACTTCTGAAATGCTGTTATATAGAATAATGTGCAACTTTTTCAGAGGGAATCACTAGAATAAAAGAATTGAAATACAAGAAAACAAATTGCAACACTATATAAAGAGGATTTTTACAACAGTCGTAGATGTTCACAAATGAAAGAGATTGCCTTAAGGCAGAAAGCTCTCATCACCAGGGTGATTTCAAACAGGATTTTAACTTGTCATAGGTGATGTAGAAAGTATACAAGCATGATATGATACTTGAACAAGATAATTTTCTAATCCTTTTAATGTCAATGTTTCTAGGATAATATGAAATAAGCTAGGTTTCACCACTATGTAGAAGTAGTCTATTATAATGTTTAGTTCCCAACAATGCTGCAATTCCACCATAATGCTTTGGAGAAAAAGAAAGAAAATGTTAAAGTGATTTGTACTTTTCTAGTTCATGAGAGATTTGATACATTCTATGATTCTTAAGGACACAGAGAAAATGTAATGTTTCCATTAAGAGGATGTAAGTTAGTATTGACTCATGAAATGTTCGTTAACTGCAATGACAATATTGGCTAGAATATAGTGTTTTTATATTACCCTGTCTATATTATTGCTCTACAAATAGAGGGTCACCAAAGTCATTTACTCTGCTACTCAGCGAAATAAAACCAAGCCAAATGGGGAGCAGATAATCTCTATTTCAGCAATGTGTTCACTTTATATCTTTGCAGGCCCTGCTCTGATTTTTCCAGCCATCACCAAGCCATTTGGAATGGATTTTGTATAGCTCTCCTCCCTTAGCCTCAAAAAAACCATAATTATAATATCAAACTGTGTTGAAATATATTTTGACTTAAATCATCAAGTATATTACTTTCCAAATTGTTAAAAGTGAATGTCAGTTTCATTTATAAATGAACCCAAAATTTGTGGTCAATTATATTGTTAAATATTTGTATTTCAACATTTTCAACAATTGTTCTTACAGAAGTAGGGGAAAATTTAGTTGATGTCTTAATTACATGAATATTTACAAATTTCATGTTCCTTCAGATAATATTTATAGGTTTTTAAAATTTGTATTATTGTTAATTAGTAGAACAACAAAAATACTCGAGGAGTGGCTGTCCCAATTATCCAGATTTGGTTATTATACATTGCATGGCTGTATCAAAACATCACATGTATCCTTTGAATATGTACAACTATTATGTATACATAATAATTAAACATTAAAAAATTTTGTAAACCCACTTATAATCTACACCACTCAAGGCCAAGTCCTAGCATATCTGACTTCTAGCTCTTTATCCTCTCTTTCAACCTGGGGTGGATAGGTTAGGAGTTTAGTGCCTAAAGGCCAACTCGGCTTTGTAAGTGAAGGAAGTGGATTGATGCTGGGTAAGACCTTCCTCCACCTGGGGTGTTCTTGGCTTGGCTAAAAGGAAAGCCACCACCTAACTCAAGCTGAGTGCTCCTGTTTAGGCATTAAGACTTTTTTCCCAAAGAAGCCAAAATTTCAATTGTTTGTATAAAATTTTTCAATTTTGAAATGTTAAAGTCTTTTTCAAAATTTGTGAAACATTGTACAGAACAGGTTTATGAGAACCAAGCAAAACACACATTCAGCTGAAGGAAACCTTTTTGCAGTCTATAAACATACAAATTGCCCTTGTGGTCTAGAGAATGCATAGAACATAAAGAAGAGAGAACTGCTGCTTTTTTTCCGACCCTCTGTTCACATTCTTCCCTCTTTGTAATCCCTAATTCTTCAAGTACTAACACTTTTCCTTTTTTACTCATTCCATCACAACATGCCCGTAGGGAAAGTAACAGAAACTTCAGGAATATGGTGAGAAATATACTAGAAAACAAACTCTGAACTGTAGAGCTAAGAAGGCATACAGTCCACTATTGCTCCATCTTTTAAGATCGTTTATAATTCTCTCCAGGTGCTCCTACCTTGGACTAGAGTTAACCTTAATTTTGTGACATAGCTTCAGATATATAAGCACAAGAGACCAGAAAAGCTTTCAATATGAATAAAAACATTTAGTAGAACTTGACTTCCATTGATATGTATACCTCCTATACTCAGTGCTTGTTATTCAAAGTAATACAAGGCAGATGTTAGCTATTAGAAGTGACAAGTTAGGCAAAATCAAAAGGGTTGGTCCAGTCTTATAAAAATGTGTTCACCTTGCTTTCCAACTCAGTTTGTAAACAAACATAACAAAAAATCAAGGAAAACAAGGAATAACTTCCTGGTGTGAAAAGTAAAAACTTTCTCTTCAAAGTTTTCCTTTTTGTTGAAGAATAAATAATAAGTGTTAGAAATAATAGTTTCTTTTAAAGACTAGCTTCCTTCCTTCAAGCTTCCTTGCTTTTTGCTAATAACTTTGTTAAGCCCTATGTAACTGGTAAATATAGTGAGGGAATAAGTATATTCCATGTCCTTGTATTTTAACCAAATTATTTGTTCTGGCCTGTCCGAACATGCTGAGGCATTTCCTGGCTTACAGCCTATGCCTCTTCCTTATTTGGAAATGTTATTATTCTCCTAGTTTCCCATAAACAACACCCTTCCTTTCTTTGTTTTCCATCACATATTTACCTATTTAGAAAAGTTTTAAGTTTCTAGCCAATCAGATTCAGTCTAGATTGTGTGGTCAAGCTCCAGCCAATGGAGACAGGACACAGCAGTAAGGATCCAATGCATTAGGGATAAACTCATCTGCTTTTTGTTTGATGTGCTCTGGTGGCAATCAGACTTCTGAGAAGCACTCTTTCTGCAGAAAGTAAAATTGCCTTGCTGACAAAAGTTCTTTGTCTGAGTGCTGTTTCTTCTTTTCAGCATTGAGGAACAAGCATTTGTTTCCAACACTGACGCCTTTCTAATTACTTACCTAGGAAAGCATGCCTGAAGTTTCATTGGTTAAGGAAGCCACCAGAAGTGTAAGAAATTATAGAAGGACAATGCCTCGGGACAACTGTCTTTTCTTTCAATAGGTAAAGAAAAAAACTCTGAGTATAATGCTTGCTAAGGCACAATTACTATCCTTCTTATCTAGTATAGGAATTACAGCAATCCTAATTTTAACATACCACATGAGGAGACACAGCAGTTACATAAAAAGAGCTAACATCATTAAATGCTAAAGAAAAAAATCAATTAATGAACTACACAGCAAGGGAGAAAAAACTTTAGAAACAGATACAATTTTATTCCCTAGAGTGATCAAAGAAAGCTTTGTATATGAGTGACAACTCAAACTAGAACACGAGAGAAGCTACTCTTGTGGCATGACAGAGAGCACTACTTCAAATTTGGAGAATTGAACAAATTTGTGACTTGGTGAGGAGACCCATGTTTTAGGAGTGGAGGGATTTGTGAAGAGGTATAATAAAAGTTGAGGCTGAAATAATGGACCAGAGTCGGTATGAAAGTTTTGAATACCAAATTCCAAGCTAAGAAGTTTAAACTTTATTTAGGCTTTAGGATTTTCTGTAAGGGATTGGAAACAACTGTACAATTAAACTTGAATTTTCAAAAAATATGTGGTGAGCCACTTATTAGAGAGACAGAATTTGAAACTTCTTTTCCAAACTCATTTGGCAAAGGAACAAATCAATTGACCTTTAATACAGACTGAAAGTCCATCTGTTCAGGCTGGCCTACCCAAAGGGCATACTGAACACCACTGCTCCTTGATGGATCTGTGCCTTTTGATTTGTTCTTTTTTAAAAATCACGTATTAATTGTTAACTGCTCCCAGGAAACATAAAAGACATCTTTTATAAGAAAAATAATTATGCATATTCACATGTACAATCCACTCAGTATTTTTAATTATACATCATTTAACATGTCAGTCACCTTGTTTTTCTGTGTACTTAAATCCACAAATAAATTTTGTTTAAGTATTGTACTAACCTGACAACTTTGGGGAGGAAAATAATTCACCCAAAAGTATACGATGAAGATAGCATTTCTAATGTAAGAATTATTTTGTTCCTGTGTTTTCAAGAAAATGCTTTTGATTCTTTTGTGGCTGTAAGTCTATATTCAGAATGTATACACATACACAGACACATATACACACACACATATAAAACATACTGGACAACATAGTTTGTTTCAAATAAAATACAGATTTTTGGTAAGATAATGATATTCAATACAACATACAGCTTGGATTTGGAAAAATACAGTTGATCTATTGTTATACAATGAAATTTGGAAAGTGCCTTTCTATCTACATATACACACATTCTCTCCCTTTTGGGGGAGAAGAAGGCCACGACTAATACCTTAAACTTTCTCTTCAAGCAGAGATGATTGTTCTAATTCGAACAGAAAGATTCTTCTTCGAATCTGTGGCACATATTGAGCTATGTACATCTTATTTTTGAAAGCCTTGTGTTGTGAATTTGCATACGTACACTGTTTATAAGTGTCTCTGCTTCTTTATTCTGCAGATGAAATTAGGATATTAGAACCTTTTGTTTCCTCAGTTCTTAGAACATCATCTACAAGGGGATTTTTCTGCCTTTAGAGATCTCTGCCACCTGCACATTACCTGTCATCTGTCACGTCGTTTGCACATTAAACATTCCTTTCATTTTAGTGCTAAATCTTGATAAAATTCTAAAACTAATAATACACTGCATTTCTTGAAGATGAGAAATCAGACACAGGGCTACAGAGAGTTCCAGGCCAGGTTCTCCTGCTTCCAGGCTATAGCAGCTTCTCCACTAAATTTCCTAGTCAGCCCTTGGGAATTAAATCTCAAAACCATTGTTAATGGAAATCTAGTTATTGCTTACTTTCATTAGATTGAAGCAGTATAATTTTAGAGTCATATAATCCCATTTGTATGTAGCCTGACAGAGCTTGACAAAGCAACTTAACTTTTTGAACCTCAGGTTACGTAAATAAGGATTATAATTATGTGTTGTCTTGATTCTCAGGGTTGTTGTAAGAATTAAATGAAATTTTATGTATAGAATACTTACTGCAATGAACAGCACAGAATAGGAATATATTATTAGTTAACATGAAATGTATTATCAAAGTGACATCTCAAAATATAAGAGAATTTGCATGTCTTTAGGGTGAAGTTACTTAACATAATAGAAGAGCAATTTGAATAGTACCCCCCCCAGAAAAATAGTCTCCAGTAAGCTCCTGTGGTAATTTAAGGAAATATAAGACAGGTCCACTCTGCTTTAGAAGAACTCCACTAAATGTGAGTTGGAAAGTATCCATTTGGCAAATGTTTATTGAGCAATTACTTAATGCAAAGTCTTGTGTATAATTTTGCTGCTATAAGAAAACATTAAAGATGGGGTAATTTATAAAGAACAGAAATTTATTTTCTCACAGTTGCAGAGGCTGGAAAGTCTAAGATCAAGGTGCTGGTATTTGCTGTCTGGTGTCTTGTAACATCTTCACATGGCAGAAGGCAGAAAGGCAGGAGAACTTAAAGCTGCATGATCCCTCTTTTATTATTTAATTTTATATTTTATTTTATTTTTTGAGACAGAGTCTCGCTCCGTTGCCCAGGCTGGAGTATAGTAGTGTGATCTTGGCTCACTGCAACCTCCGCCTCCTGGGTTCAAGCGATTCTCCTGCCTCAGGCTTCCAAGTAGTTGGGACTCAGGTACATGCCACCACACCTGGCTAATTTTTGCATTTTTTAGTAGAAACAGGGTTTTACCATATTGGCCAGGCTGGTCTCAAACTCCTGACCTGGTGATCCGTCCGCCTCAGCCTCCCAAAGTGCTAGGATTACAGGCATGAGCCACTATGCCCAGCCAACGATTCCTCGTTTAAATGGACCTTAATCACATTCATGAGGAGAGGAGTTCTTTTGAACTAATCACATCTTAAAGGCCCCATCTTGGCATACTATCATTAGCAACATCTGAATTTTGAGAGGAAAACACTGAAACAATAGCCTCTTAGATGGGAATATTGTTAGCATTACCTCCTTTCCTTCAAAACATGTATAATTTATCTTGATATGTACACATAAAATTGAATTGAAGATGGCAAAGAATGAAGATAATACTTTGGAGGAATGAGAATGAGAGAGAGAGAGAGAGAGAGAGAACCTTGCAACAGAAATAAAGGAAAACATGTCAAGAGAAGACTGAGCAGACCAGTGTGATTCAAGGGTTGCCAAGGTTGAGGCAAGGTATACCCAAGGAGATTGGATACAAAGATAAACAGTCTGAATTTGATGCTGTGGGAAGTAGAGCACTATTAAATGTCCAAAGCTGAACAGTGACGCACTCGATCTGACTTTTAGGAAGATTGATCTGGCAGTAGTGCTTAGGATGCGTTGGTGTAGGGAAAGCCTGAAGACATGGAAATCAAATGCAAAACAAGTATTAGTTCAATAAAGACATAAGGAACTAAAACGGGATGACATTTATCAGAATGAAAAGAAATGGAATATTTCAGAAGAGTTATTTTTAAAATCAATAACTGTAAAAACTAAATATGAAGGGAAAGAAAGAAGTTAAAGATGACTGCTACAGTCTTAAAGTGATGTTTTAGTCTGGGTTGCTATAACAAAGTAACATAGACTGAGTGGCTTATAAATAACATATTTCTCACATTTCTGGAGGCCAGAAGTCCTCCAAAAATCAGGACACCAGTATGGTCAGGTGTTGCTGAGGGCTGTGTTCCAGGCAGACTACCAACTTCTTTTTGTATCCTTACACTGCAGAAAGAGAGCTACAAAGCTCCCTGAATCTCTTTAAAAACAGCACTAATTCCATGTAGGGGCTCCACCCTCGTGACTATCTCTCAAGTTCTAAAACTCCAAATATCCTCACATTAGGAATTAAGGTTTCAATATATGAATTTGGTGGGTACACATTCAGTCCATCGCATACTGTTCCTAGCCCCCCAAAATTCACATCCTTCTCACATGCAAAATACATTTATTCCACCTCAACATACGAATGTTAACTCAGACATGGTCTTTCAATGGGAATTATTACTAACAGCTAGTTCTAACCCACTATTCACGATGTGTTTGACCTTCCTGAATTTCACAATGTTGCTTAGAATTAGATATCACGATTATACCATTTTTAAGCTAACAAATCTGCAGCAGTGAGAGGTTAAGTCATCTGACTAAACCACACAATTGGAAAGGGGCAATGGGGGTTTGGATCCAGCTGCTGTGGCTCCAGGGCATATGCCTATAGACACTATACACAATTCCCTTTGTCGTTTCCATAGGAAAGACTACACATCAATATTACCATGTGTAATTTTGCTAACAACAAAAACAGATTTTCTCCCAAGATTGTTACAGCATTTAAACAGTACTCCTTTTGAAGGTGAAGCTTCAAAACTTGATACCAAAAACTGTAACCTATGAAATAACATCAGTCAAAATTGTATTTTATCCTTATCTTTCGCGTGTAATCTTGTCACTGCCAAATGGATGAAAAGCTGCCAAACATTATAATTAGAAACAGTAGCCTAGAATGGACAGCATAATTACAGGAAGTCGGACATGTCAGATTTCATGAGTAGTCTGAAATAGAAGATGTTCATGTAAAGACCTTAAATTTCTCCATATTTTACACAATAATGTTGATTTTTGTGATTTATTATGTTTCCAAAAATAATTAAATGCTCAAAATTCATGAGTCATCAAAGCCTACTAGTAAAAGGGCAGTGTTTCTGGATGCAGAATGCAGTTATAGCCCACAGGATATTGGGCATGAAATGATTAAAGAATGCTTTTCTTAGATCTGCTACACCCCTGCAGGTGGAAGAGGGAGTGGTGTTTGATGTTATTAGAGTGTTGGGGCCTGATGCAAATGAGATCTGATTTCAAATTGTGCTCCAGGTTTTAATTGAAATTTTCTCATTTAGAATGTTTCTTTCCTACCTCTGAATAGAACAGCAAATACGGCCATAGGGAAAAATGCAGGACAGAACAACCAAATTAAAGATAGGGAGTTGAAGTGGCATGCGGAAATAAAGCATGCAACCAAAATTTGATTCAGTATATTGAGAAACCAGTGGGCAATCAGAATTTTAAATGATAACATCTACTTAGTATCTACAATGTTTTACACACACACACACACACACACACACCTATGTAATCTTTATAATATCTCTAAAAGGTAGATACTATTCTTATTATTTTGAAAATAAGGAAACTGAAACACAAAAATATCAAGTAGTTTTTCGAAGTTGCATAGCTTGCCAGTGACAGAGTCAGGATACAAAATTGACAATTTGGCTTCAAAGTAGACACCATGATCTTCTATGCATCAGCATTTATTAGTGCACGTTGGAGCAAAGCAAGCTTTTCAAATATATTTACAGAGCTTTCATAAAGTACTCTTTGAACACTTGCAAATGCAAAGATTAGGGAATATCTGCCATCAAAAGATGTAACAAAACTGACTTTCAAAATCAGGGCAAAGTGAAAAGAGGAGCGCAAACTGGACCCCAGTCAAGACTGTCTCTTTAATCCCATTGATTTCGTTACTATCAGATGCTGGTGAGGCCGAAGTGGAAGTTTCCATTCTAGGAACTGGTGGAAGGCACTCTCAATGAGCCGTTTTACAGTATTTCTGAATTCTTGAGTAAAATAATTCTTGTTGGAATCTGAAACCGAGAATATTTTAGTGTCCCTTACAGAAATCTATATTACCATAACATAAATTAAGTCTGCCTAGCTCTACTAAAGAATACACAAATAAATGAGTTGTGATTTTTTTTCCAACTGTGAAACACTAATCTTTGCATATTTTTTCTTATATGAATACAAATTGGACAGTGTTTCAAGTAGTTGTTATTTTTAAAAATGTTGGGACTAAGCTCCCCTGGCAGAGTCTAGTTTTAGAGATTTAAAAAAGGAAATTTACCATTTGAGGGATTGGTCATAATTTATGTTTTCTTGAGTGGACACTGCAATTTGACTTGGATTCTGCCTTCCTTTGTACTAAGAAGGGCTATTTGAGGAGCTGTCTTAGTCCTTTCCTGGTACTGTAACAAAATACCTGAGGCCAAGTAATTGATAAAGAACAAATATTTATTTCTCTCAATTGCGGATGCCGGGAAGTCCACAACTGAGGCACCAGTGTGTCCAGCGTCTGGTGAGGGATCGGTCTCTGCTTCCAAAACAGCACCTGGATTGTCATGCCCTCCTGAGAGGATGAACACTGTCTTCACGTGGCAGAAGAGTCAAATGGATAAAAGGAAAAATATCTAGGTCCCTCCAGCCCTTTCATATTCAATTCATGTGGGTGGAGCCTTCATGACCTGATCACCTCCTGAAAGCCCTGCTTGTTAATGCGCTCACATTGGTGATTACGCTTCAACATATGAAGTTTGGAGTGACACATATATTCAAACCACACCAGGAGTTCTATGAATAGTGGAATTGCTTCAGTGAGAAGTTACATTAACGGTTAGTAATGCTTCACAGCAATAAGCTGCAAAGAGTAAGAGAAACAATTATTTACTTCTTGATAGATATGTTTGCCTTTTTTCCATGATCAGATTGTTGATTCATTTTGCAAGTAGGTCTGAGCCTCTCTTTATTTCACACTGAAAAATGGACTTTGAGAAGGAGCTTGACTGTACCCACCAGACTACAAACAGGACTGTATAGTTGGTATTCTCCATGGGATGCTTTTTCAGATTTATTAAGCCAGACTTTTGGAAGCCTACCATCAACTCCTCTGATGTCTCATTGCAGCCACATGCCTGGAAAGGGAACAGGGATTCTCTCCTAAAGGAAGTGGATATTCTCACTGTCAATTGTGTTAGGACATGTTTAATGGTGAGCTAATACATGAAGCGGCACATGACATGAAAGAATAACGAAAACCTGTTTTCTGTTGGAAAGATGGGGCACAAAGGCTGAAGACAGGGATGGGACATGGGCAGCTGAGATGTGGCAATTGTTAGGGGCAGAAGAATCCCATTGCTATGGGGCACGTGGTGTGATTCTGCTCTCTGCAGCCTGTGAGGGATGAAACAGTGATTCGAATTATGATTTGGAATTCTGAGGTTTTCAGAATAACAAACACATGTAAGTAACAGCTTCGGTTTGTACTTGTAACATTTGGTAATGTCATAAAAAACTACAGCCTGGTCTTGCTTATGCTCTGGGTGATTAGAAGAAACAATTTTTTCTCTTAGAGGCCAGATGGATGGTGGCAGAAGCACTCACCATCAGGAAATAATTGTGCCAACAAAGCAGCAGTACTCCAGGCAGAAGAGACGGCAGCAGTCAGGACAGGGAGGCTGGGGCAGAACCGAGAGAAGCTGTGAACGTCAGCAACCTGAGAAAAAAACACCAGGACAGCTGAGACTCTTGCATAGATGCTATGTCTGTCAATTATTCCGGTGCTTCCACTGATATAATTTAATATAAACATAAAAATAAAAGTCTACGTAAAACAAATTTCTAGGGCCAGGTTACAATAATGATGATGATGATAGTGGTAGGGCTGTTAAATATCCCATACTTTAACAACTTCTAAGCTCACACTTCCCTTTACTGTTCAAATCACTGTAACCTCATCTAACAGATTGCTAGTCTTCGTCTAGATTCCAATCTCTAAGGCTTCTTGAGGCTACCTAAGGAATCCTTGCACATTCCTCAGATCTGCCGTCTCGCTTTCCCAGCCTCTCAGCCAGCTGTCAGGTCTGTGACCACCACCACCCCTTTCCACAGGCCACCTCCTATTTTCTTGAGACTGGGGCCCTACAGACCAATGCTGCTCTCCCTGTATCACGTTGCCCCTCTCACTGGCGCCAGCATTTTCTCTCATTCTGAGTGACAGATGACCAGACACAACACATACAAGTAATTTTTGAAGGCTTGGTAATAACAAAGGAATTACAAAGCAAAGGACTCAAACTTAGACCCTAACTATAGCATCCTCAGGTCAACAGGCTCAGGGCACCCCATTGGGCTTCTCCTCCTAAGTGGTACTCCCTCTACTGCTTGATACCATCATTTGTATTAGTACCTTCTCTAGAGTAAGTGCTCAGTTACCTGAGTCCTGGAAAAAGAATAACATTTCCCCATTACTTCAAGCTAGAGCTGTCTGTCTGTCATGCACCTTATGTGAGCACTAGGATGAACTTCTTTTGTAAATCCTCAACAACACGAGTGCATATGTTTCCCAACCCTCAAACTACACGGATTGGCCTTGCCTAAAGTTTCTATTAGGACAATTTATTAAATCTAACATTCTAACGTTATTTCTTAAGCCAGAACAATTCATTCTTAAATACTGTCTCAGAGATTACTTCAACAGCCCAGCATAAACTGCAGAATCTCCAGTTGTGCTCTTAGTTGTGTTTCCTAATTACGTGATGTGAATACATGCCTTCACATCCTGACTGCTCTCTTTAGGTCTCTGCTCTGACAACTCCATGAAATGGGTACAGTTATTATACCTATAGTCATGGATAGCTAGTGAACAATGAATCTGGGATTCACGTCAAAGTAAAATCAGAGATTTCTCGCTTCAACACTCTGGTGATTAGGTGTCAACTTGACTGGATTTAAAAATACCTAAAGAACAGGTAAAGCATTATTCTGGGGTGTGTCTGTGGCAGTGTTTTCAGAGGAAATTGGTGTGTGCGCAGTCTAAGTGGATTCAGTGGGGAAAATCAAACCTTAATATGGTCAGGCACTATCCAATTGACTAGGACCAGATAGAATAAAAAGAGGACAGGTGAATTAGTCATTCTTTCTTTAAGATGGGGCATACTCTTCTCCTGCCCTTGGACATCAGGTTCACTGATGTTTGAACTCCAGTCCTTATTCCAGAAGCCCATCCAGATTTTCAGAGGTTTGGACTTGAATTGAGCCCTGCTACAGGCATCCCAGGGTCTCTAGCTTACACACAGCCTATTGTGAGACTTCTCTGCCTTCATAATAAGCCAAATTTCCTAATAAATCCCTTCTTCATATATACACACATATATATAAATACATACGCGCATGCGCGCACGCGCACACACACACACACACACACACACGATATGGTTTGGTTGCGTCACCACCCAAATTTCACCTTAAATTGTGATAATCCTCATATGTCAAGGGTGAGACCAGGTGGAGATAATTGAATCATGGAGGCAGTTTTTCTCATGCTGTTCTCATGATAGTGAGTTCTCACGAGACCTGACAGTTTTATAAAGGGCTTCCCCCTTCTTTCGACAATCATTCTCTCTCCTGCCACCCTGTGAGGAGATGCTTACCACCATTATTTTTAGTTTCCTGAGGCCTTCCCAGCCATGTGGAACTGTGAGTCAAATGAACCTCTTTGTTATAAATTACTCAATCTCTGATATTTCTTCATAGCAATGTGAGAATGGACTGATGCAACACACATAAACATATATACAGACATGTTTATACAAATATGTGGGTATGTGTGTGTGTGTCTGTCTGTGTATCTCCTACTGATTCTGTCCCTCTGAAGAACCCTAATATCAACATTATTCTGAAACTGTTTTAAAAGAGAATTTTCCAAAAAGATGCAGCCTAAACACCTAAATAGAAAAGAAACATCTTTTCCTGGAAGAAACAATCTATAGAGATTGAAGTCTGCCCACAACAATAAACCTTTATGTTATTATTGCAGAGCAGTGACCATCTCCATTTTAAAAAGTATAATCTTTGCTTTATATTTGACCATAATGTAATTTTTTCCAAAACAAAGGAGCAGTCTGTCCCATACCTGAACTTAATCTTCCAACACTAGGGGGAAATAAAAGAACTGTAGGTGACTTTAAAATAGAATTCTCACTTACAAATAATATGTACCATATATCAAATACAGCCTATTTACCCATCACTGTGCCTTACCTGTGTGCATGTGTGTGTGTGTGTGTGTGTGTTCTGACAAAAACTTGACAAGACATTTATTGTTATCCCCATTGTATACATTTATTGTTATTCCCATTCTACACATTGCTGTAGAAATGAAGATTAAATGACCACCTAAACATTCATTAAGGGCTCAGTGGATCTTCTGATTCCTAATCCATTGCATGTTCGGCGTAGCCAATGGCTTTGAAGCCATACAGAAAACCTCTTCTTCCTTTTGTTCAGTGGCTTGGATGTGACTCTAATTGTGGCAGGTACACTTGGTCATGAAGAAATTCTGTTGCATTATCAGCATGCATTCAGCTGGAACTTTAGGGATGTATAAGTGTCTCTTTGCAAAATGTTGCAATAGATGATATCCAGTTTTGTATGTCTATCATTCTCTACCAAGACAAGGGAAAATCATTAGCTTCTTTTAGGAAACGTCTACACTGTCAGGACAAGTAAAACGGATACAAGAGCATTGGACTTTCAATTAGCACCAGCTATCAGACTTAGCCAAATCACACCTTCACATATGTGAAATAGAAAGAGTGCCAGCCCTATCTATTGCACAGATAGATTAAAGGGTGTAACTGAGAGAAAATGAGAAAGCACACTGACAATATGAAGTTCTTTATCAGTAAAAGTATTTTATGGATAGGCCAGTGTGAAATAAACAAAATAAGGTAAATGCAAAATAAAACACAATGTTATCTCACATCATTCTTTCTAAAAACAGGAGATAGCTATCATTCAACATGAAAGGCTGGTGTGTTTTTGAGATGAAAAAAAAGTCCTTAAATCAGAATTTAATAATTGAGACTTTGTTCCATTAGCTTTTAACATATATTTAAAATTATTTTGTATGGGAAAATACGTAGGCATATACATATAAAAACCATTTTTTCACACTGCTTTTAGAAATAAGGCTTAAAAAATAAATTTGCAAATTTTAACGGTGGTTTCCTTAGGAGAGTGGAATTATAAATTTTGAGGTAGTGTTTCTTGGTACATTTCAAATTTTTGTCAATAAACATGCATTATTTGTGAAATCATAAGATATATGCTAACATATTTTCTGCCACAGGACAAACCCTAAAGTATTAGATGTAAAATTATACTTGCAAAATTAATGGAAAATATAATGAGTTAAATGGTAGCAATTATTAGGGCCTTAACTATATTGGTAGCAAAAAATTATGTTGAGTGGTAAAATACAAAGAATTATTCCTGGCTATATGTCCCTGATATGTTGGTAAGGTTCTCAGCTCCATGTTAAAGATCTGGGATGCGTCATATGGCACATCACTGAATATGTAACAGAAAAGAAATAGAGGAAAAACCAGAAGCAGACAATCTTAGCAGATATAATGCAGGCCATTTATGTTCACATCTCACTGGTCAAACAAATCACATGGTGAATCAGAAATATAAATGAGTAGCATGTAGGTATACCACACAGTTCTTTTTTAGTGAATGTTGGGAGAAAAAAAACAGATTGTCATTGTCCAGAGATTTGTCTCTAAGACACATTATTTATACTTTCAACAAAAAGTAGAGAGTAGTACTCAAATTAATGACCTAGGGCTACTTTACATAAAGTAGCCAATTTGATGTTAGAAGCCAATAATAAAACAAGTAACATCATTCTTTTATTTCTTCCTTTCAATCAATAAGCAATATCAACACCTTTTATGCCAGGCTCTAGGAACATAAAGATGAAATTAACCTGGTCAGTGCCCTCATGATTCTTTATGGTCTAGAAAAAATAAAAAACATCTTCTCATGGTACAAGAAAATCCCTGCTCCATGATGGAACTAGAAATTAAAGTCTTATGTTAAGACAATAAACCTTGTTTTACTGTCTCTGGCAAATTACAGATCTTTCCCATCAAAAAAAAAAAAAGACTGTAAAATTATTAACATCATCCTCCAATGAATAAAACCTGTAGGATACCTGGAAGTCATTTGAATATCACCAGTAATCATCAACACTGT
The DNA here is from genome assembly GCA_963574635.1 of Cheracebus regulus. Classification (NCBI taxonomy): domain Eukaryota; kingdom Metazoa; phylum Chordata; class Mammalia; order Primates; family Pitheciidae; genus Cheracebus; species Cheracebus regulus. The sequence goes on from CAUYQU010052294.1 coordinate 34,879, forward strand.
AGAGAATGGAAAAGTCAGAAGCATGTGGAGAGTTTGGGAGGTGGAAATAATACAGGACATTAAAGACTGGCCTGGCTGTTGCCTCTTCCTGCTTACTAAAAAAAAATCGTAGCCACAAGGCAGACACAAAAAATGGGTAGACCACATTAGACTATGTTCCCATTCTTCCCTTCCAAACATGCTTGTACTCAGGTAGATAGGGTAAGAATTGCCTAGTTATTTCTCCAAAAGCAAAGATAGCATAGATCACAGTATCGTACATGCAAATTCATTTCAGATTATATAACTGTTTGCAATTTGATGCCTCAGTATTGTTTTCCATAAATTAGGAGGTGAAATTTGTACACTGAGTTGGAACACAACAAAATATGTGTCCCTGAACTACAATTCCCTTTGCCTTTCTTGCACTTATGCAGAATGCGGATTGTACTAGTAGGATAGGAATCCATCACTTAAAGTCACTGTTTCGATGTCAAATAGACTAATAAAGATTGCTATTTCATGTAGTCAACCATTTTCACAAAATTAAGCATCTCTTCAGGCAGAGCCACTTTAAAAGTCCATCATGTCAGGGAACCTGAAACACTTTTTTAATAGCTATGTCTGGCATCGTTTTCCACTTGGTTGAAACAGTGAGGCATCAAAGGCAAACTACACTCTCAAGCGATGCAATTAATACAGTGTCCCCTTTCTCTTTACTTATCACATGGCTTATAACACCTGCCGTGTGTGCTGTCAACCAGTTCTCATAATTACACTGCTGGAATATACAGGCCCGTTGGCTCAGGCAGCTATTGAGATATGTTTATATTTTAAATATTTGAGAAAACATCTACCTTCTGGATAAGGAAGCTTGGATTTGTGTTTTTCATGCAATAACCATGCTGCTAATAGCTTCTTTCTATGACCTTGTGGGTTATTAACTGGATTTATCTCTTAGTAACTGCAAGAGTAGGTTGACATTTTACAACTCTGGCTCTAACAGCCGGAGCTCTTGCAGTTAACACCCACAGATTATCCTATATTTATCTGGAAAATTAAAAACAACAATAGCAAACGCCTTGTTAGGTAAACTACATATATCCATGGAATACTTAAAATAGAAGGACTCCCATTTAGCCCTAAAAGATCAGTCAAATCAACCCTAATAATAGGCAGATATCACAGAAAAATTGCCCTCATATTTAACATTCAAAGTACCATTAATACTGGGTCCAGAGTTTTTCACAACAAAATATTATTTTCTTGCAGAAAGAAAACTCCCTTAAGAAACCACCACGGCAAAGATTCTTAATAAAATTCATGGCCATAATAGTTTAACGACTATGTGCTCGACATGTTTTCTTTGTAAACTCAAAAAGAAGATGAAAGAAGCTTAACCAGATAACAAGCATTAAAAAATCAAAACAACAACCTGAAACAAAAAAATAGTAACTTTGTTTCTCTTGGTAATCAGCACTCTTAATGATGTTCCAATTCTATCGTGTGAAGGGTAACTACATATTTTCTCCACTGCAACAGAGCAACCTTGATTATTTTTAGCACATTTATTTCAATTAAAAGTGTTATTATCTAATCCAGCTGCTGAGAAAGAGGTCAGAAGAAGTCATATCCAGATTGCTGTTGCTATTCCTTTTTTATTTTTAATCTTTCTCTTTAAATAGACTACGTTTTTATAAACAGGGCAATATGGCAAACACAGAAGCCAAAGATATATTTCTTCCAAATGAAAATCCAAATAGCCAAACAACCATTTATTCACAGTCTTCTAAATAAAGATAACTATGAAATCTAACAGTAAAGTAAAAAAAAAGGGAGGGGCATCAGTGAAGAAAAATAAAGGGTTTGCTTTTTGTAGTATTATAAAATGAAATAGCACTGGCTCCATACAAAGCTCCTTGCTAAGGAAGATCAAAGGCAAGACTCTCAAGTTAACCACTAAGTTTCCTTTTGCTCTATAAACGGAGTCATACAGTATGTGGCCTTTTGATATTGGCTTTTTGTTTTCATTTAGCATTTTTTTTTCTACACAGCAAAAGAAACTATTAACCAAGTAAACAGACAACCTACAATATAAAATTAAATATTTGTAAACTGCATATAAAAAAGATTAATATACAGATTTTATGAGAAAGTTAATAAAAAATTGCATATAAATGAAATAGGCACTTTCAAAGGAAGATGCAAGAGCTGTCAATAAACATTCAAAAAATTGCTCCACATTTATAATCGTCAGAGTGATGTACCTCAAAATGACAATGTGATACCATTATACACAGTTAGAATTGCTGTTATTAAAAAAGTGAAAAAATAACATGTTGAAATTTTTTTTGTTTGTTTTTTTAAGAAAGAAAGAAGAATAGAAGAGAAAAAAGAGAAAGAAAAAGGGGGAGAGAGAACGAGAATCTTGCTCTATTGCTCAGTATTTCATTTAAATCTGTAAAATGCTTACGCAATTACTAAAAAGTGATTTATTTCCTATTATGTGATCACTTTTAGAATAGGTATTATATAATATTAAAAAAATATATGTTTTGTGGGTATGGGGTGGTAAGTTCTGTAAATATTTATTAAATTTGCTTGTTCCAGGTCTGTGTTCAAATCATGTTTTTGTTTTGTTTTTGTTTTTGTTTTTGTTTTTTGGTCTTCATTAAGTTGGTAGATCTTCCTCCATCCCTTATGTCAAGTCTTTGTGTGTCCTTGCCTATAAGAAAGGTCTGAATACACAATACGAATGGGTTTCAACTTTTTATCCAGTTTGTCTAACTGCTTGTTTTGATTGGGGCATTTAATCCATTTAAATTTAGGCTGAATATTGATATATGTGAGTTTAATACTGTTATTTAAGGCTAACTAGCTGTTTGCCTGTTAGTTGATGTAAATTCTTCATTGTTGTAATATTCTTTACTGTTTGGTAAGTTTTTAAGATAACTGATGCTGGTTGTTCCTTTCTGTGTATAGTACTTCTTTCAGAAGTTGTTGTAAAACAGGCTTGGTGGTGATGGAATCTCTTGAGTTCTTGCTTGTTCGCAAAACATTTTATTTTTCCCTCACTTGTACATCTTAGTTTGGCTGGATATGTAATTCTGGGTTGAAAATTTTTTTCTTTAAGGATGTTAAATATTAACCCCCACTCTCTTCTGGCTTGTAGAGTTTCTACTGAGTGATCTGCTGTGAGTCTGATAGGCTTCCCTTTATGGGTAACCTGGCCTTTCTCTCTGGCTGCCCTTAATATTTTCTCCTTTATTTCAATCCGAGTAAATTTGACGATTATGTGTCTTGGGGTTGGTCTTCCTGAGGAATATCTCTGTGGGGTCCTCTGTATTGTCTGGAGTTGAATATTGTCATGCCTTGCTAGTTTAGGAAAATTTTCCTGGATAATATCCTGAAAAATATTTTCCAGCTTAGATTCATTCTCTTTGTCACTTTCAGGTATACTTGTCACGCGTAAATTAAGTCTTTTCACATAGTCTCATGTTTCCTGGAGATTTTGCTCATTTCTTTTTATCCTTTTTTCTCTGATCTTGTCTTCTCGTTTCATTTCATTAAGTTGGTCTTCGACCTCTAATATCCTTTCTTCTGCTTGATCAATTCGACTGTTAAAACTTGTGCATACTTCACGGATTTCTCGTATTGTGTTTTTCACCTCTATTATTTCATTTATATTCCTCTCTAAATTGTCCATTCTCATTAGCATTTCGTCAAACCTTTTTTCAAAGTTATTTGTTTCTTTGCATTGGGTTAGAACATATTTTTTTAGCTCACAGAAGTTTCTTATTAGCCACCTTCTGAAGCCTGACTCAGTTAATTCTTCGCACTTGTTTTCCATCAGGCCTTGTTCCATTACTGTTGAGGAACTAGCATCTCTGTAGAAGGAGAGACATTCCGATTTTGAATGTTCTCAGTTTTTTTACAGTGGCTTCTTGGCATCTTTATGGTTTTATCCACTTGTTGTCTCAGTAATTACCAACTTTCAAATTAGGTCTCTGAGTGGACGTCCAGCTTGTTAATTCCCAGCTCCGGGATCTATGTAATTTTCACTGGTGACCCGCAATGCTAGCTAAAACAGCAGCATTGAAATTCGTGGTGCTTTTCTGCCCGGAGTTCTCCGGTCTGACTTCCCTCTTCAGTCCCTTTTTCAATCAACTGAATGGACTGCTCTGCCTTCACAGAGCTCCAAACATCATCCAAAAGGAGACTCAGTCCCATTTACTCTACATCAAGAGCCGCTGAGCCGAGGCACCGGCAAAACAGCCACGCCAGCCGAAAGGGTAGCGCTGGTGACCCGTGGAGCTCCTCCACTGGGAATACCCTGGTCCGTGGGCAGCAAAAACTTGTCAGTAATTGTGGCGTCCACACACTCTCTGCACTTTCACTGGGAACTGCAATCCTGAGCTGCTAGTAATTGGCCATCTTGGATCTCTCTCCTCATTTAGCATTTTACCCTTGAGATCCATCCTAGCTGTTGAGTTTATCAGTAGTTTGATTTTGTTTCTAAATAAATACATATATCCATGGTTTAGACATATCACAGTTTAATTAACTATTCACCTATTACATGACATTTAAAGATGTTTGTATGTTGAGAACATAATTCAATAAAAGAGGGGGAATTGATAATGTGGAAGAGTTTGGGATCAGTAGAGTAACACAGAACTCAAGCAGAAATGTTGGCCTTGAGACCACGGACATTCATCTAAAGTAACGCAATTGAAGCCAGAGTCAGAAGGCAAAAAAGAAAGCAGGTGGATATCGTGGTGGGAGCTTGTGGAAGCTTTTTTCTAGCTGCTTCTACTTTCTAAATAAATAAGCAAGCTTGGACATCCATTGAGAATAAAAATGATGAAAAAAAAAGTGGTTGCAGATTTGAGGAGAAAAAATGTATTTAACCACCCTCTTAGAGAGGGAACAGATGAGATACATTGCCTGTTAGGCTGCAGCATGAAGGGCCCACAAAGAGAAATGCCATGAATTTAAAACCAAAGCAACCAACACGACTGTGTTTTTCTCCAGCCTCATTCAGGGGCACGAATGCAGGGGCCAAGAAAACACTAGGAATGACGATTTGAGGTAGACAGAGAAGAAATGAGAAAAATAAGAGAAAAAATGGTAGAGTTCGGGAAAGCAGCATTCATTTTTGTTTTCAGAAGTGTGAGGCTCATTGTAGCCAGCAGAAGTTCTGTAAATACAAGCAGCTTAAAAGAGTAGCAGGATGCCTTGACTTATAAGCAGAAAGCCTACTCCTGTTTATCTTCACAGTTAACCAATATGCTGATAATTCCATTGAAATGCTACGGATGTAAGTACAGTGGTGATTCTGTTGCCTACTAAGATGCTAACGAGTAACAGTTAATGCTGCCCTCTCTCCAAGGAGGGTTAGAAATACCTTCAGTCAGCTCCCTCGAGGGGTCACTGGTTCTTCCATTTTTCCAAACATATGTAGCCTTTAACTCTCTTTTATGAAACAGTCAAACTTTACCATCTTCAGCCATTCTGATAGACAATTGCTGTTTTTCCATCTGTCAGATCTGAATATCACATCAGAGAAAGAGAAGTCTGCTTAAAGGCTTCTGTGGAGGATTTTCATTTTCCTGACTCACTTGGCTGGAATATTAAAACACAGAGGCTTTGCAAATCCACACAGTGAATTTGAGGCTGAATCCCCCTGTAGCATTCCTGGACAGATTACGCCTCTTGTGGCCACAGACAACAGCACATGAAACAATTCAGTGTTGTGTGGTATGTCTGCGGCAACCAGTGTGCCTATGACTTCACAAAGCAGGCAGCCACTTGGCTGAATACAAATACAGCACTTGGAGGTGCTCCAGGAAAACAAGACAAACACAGCACCTCAGTTCAGGCACTTTTTCTCATCATGTTGGTACAGAACTTCCAGCCCAATGTACCTTCCAGTGTCAGTTACTGAAAACACAGTAGGTCAGGACCATTTCATTTTTAGTAGACTGGCAACTAGACATCTTTCTAAGTAGTGTCATATGTTTAACAGAACTTTCTGACATTCAGCTTGGTTACAGGTAAAGGGCCATCAAGCTCTTAGGAAATACCCACAACAGTCATTTGTTGAACCAGTTTGATCTCTTTTAATATATCCAAGTCTCACATTTATTCATGCTTTTCTCTCTCTCACCTCAAACCCCATTTCTGTCAGAAAATAAGGAATCACAGGACATATCTAGGTCATGGTACTTCATTACCAGGCAAAAAAGAATAGCACATGTTCTAAATGCCATCACTAGCAGAGGTCAGAAGGATGACAGAATCAAATCTGCAGGCTTTTTACTATGGGCCTTCATTCTGCTCTGCCTAATTACCTTAATTTCCCAACTTCCTTCATGTCATGGCATAGTTCAAAACACAGCTTAAAACGTTCTTTCTGCAGCTCTCACTGTGTTTACTTTCACCTTTAAACAACAAAGACTGCAAATGTGACCTTCCGTTGACTTGGCCGATCCATTTTAAAAGACTAAAAGCAAAAGCAACTGAGCAAAGCCATTTTGCAGGGCTGCAAGGCTGCAGAAAAGATAAGCTTGTCAAGCCACAGCAGCCTTTAAGGGAAACGTATCCTGGCAGAGCACACTTCACAAAGCTGTTTTCTTGATTTCTTCTTTGGTAATGTGTGATTAGAATGTTTGTCCAGAGCTAACTGGGAATAAGAGGGGCTGGGGAGGGAGGGGGTGATGATTGCAGGGTGCAGGCTCAACTCCTCCAGGTGCCACAGGTACTCCTTGGCCACAGGTGGCCCCATAGGCACCATACATGAAACAAACAGAGGTTTCCCAAGCCTGTCTTCAGCGCCGTTCCCACTGCTTTTGGCACCCTTGTGCTCCTATGCAGGCTGTTTGTCCCCAGTATTCGAAACCACATCATCTGTCCCCGATATCCTAAACCACATCATCCATCCATGTACTTCTCTCATTCCCGTCCATGGCACCCAATGCCTGCATTTCACCATGCCCTCTCAATTCCTCCGGTTTTCCACACTCTTCACCATACAACAGCTTTTGCTTAAGCAGTCCTTATTGTCTTTAGTGCTCTTCATCCACCTGGCTCCTTCTCAGTATTGGGCCTCATCATAAACATAACCCTGCTCAGAGTGGCCTTCTTCAATTATGCACTCCCCAAGCCAATCAGTATATCTCATTGCCTGCTGGCCTTGTCCTTCTTGGACATATGTTGACATTTCCTACTTATTTGTTCACAAACATTCAGGAAATAAGTCTACTTTATTCACCCTTATGTCAGTTCCCAGTACCATTACTGTGCTTGTCCCAGTGCAAATGTTGTCCTTTATAAATAACATTGATTCCATCGAGCCCATTTCACTGAGTACCTATTATATAAAAAAGAAAATGCCTTAGGTGACTGTCCCTGTGGCAGAGGCCTCCCTAGCACTGTACCACCACCTCAAAATAGGCTTTCTCATTTAATCAGCAACATAGCAATGGGGAAAATGTCATACTGTACCCATTTTACAGAGGACAAAAATTGGATGCACAATGGTACTATAATTTGCCAAAAATATTTGGAAATGCCAATGCCCCAGTAAAAAGTTATGAAAGCATTTGAAGCTTGATAACAGGCCAATACACTCTCATCCTAGATTATAAACTACAAGCTACGTAAGAGATATTTTAAAGGATACTCTGTTAGTAGCTTGATTCCTAAGCAGAGCAGTATTGCATCATCCCTGAATCAAATACAGAAAATGCAAAACGACTAACAGAAAGGATCAACATTTAGGAAAATGCCTTCATGGGCCACAGCAGCCTCAACACGCATCTGCTGAAATGTGAGGTGTGTGATCAAGATAATTCTGGAAATGGTGTACAATACTAATGCCAGCAAGGGATATCGACCCTACCCTCATGAAATCAATATAATGCTGTGGTTAGGATCAAGAGTCCTAGAAGACATACCTGAGTTTTAATCCACTTTCTCTTATTTGCTAATTTTGACAAATCTTCTCATTAGTCAAGTTAATATAACAATCTCATGTTCCATCACTGATGTGAAAACTAAATTATATATTGAAATTGATTAACACATTGTTTGACACACACTAAGTGTTCAATGAATGTTGATCTTTATTATGGTGATTGATTATTATTAATGTTATTATTGTTTTGTTATTAGCTTAAGTTGCCACTGTAAGATCAGAATTTTATCTCCTGTCTCTAAAGTTCAAATGCAAGATCCTGTATGAGGGTAGCAGGTGAGGGGCCTCCCTTGTGACTATGCTGCAGCAGCAGTCTCCCCTCTGCATGAAAAAACCTCTGGCACAGCACATTTCTTCCCGCTAATTTACCAAGACTTTTAAAAAATGTTCTATTCTAGAAAATGCCATTTGGCGGTGTGTAATAGATCTTTCTCATTTACATAGATTTACTGAAATTTATAGGTACCTGGTCACCAAAAAATTTCTGAATTTCACTTTTCTTTTTGGGAGGTTGTTTTAAATATAAGCTAAGTGTTTAAATTACGTAATAAAGTTCTGATTTTATTATATGCTACCTGGCAATTCACTCCCTTGGGGATATCATGTGTTATTATCTTAATTATCACTTTGAAGCCTTCTTGACAATTATACACAGAACAATTTGCTCAACCACACCTTGTTTAGGCTACCTTCAGATTTGACTCTGCCGACTATGTAACTAAATTAGGGCATTTGTACCTAAAGCAAGTTTGCAATTACCTCTACAAGAATTTTCAGAATCACTTCATGTGGTGAATGGAAGCATTAATCTGGATGCTTAACTACCACTTGGGTATTAATTGGTACTCAGAAAAATATATATCAAAGAACATTGCATGGTGCAGTTTAATATAAAAATAATTCATGTTAAATTACTAGCTCCAGTGGCTTATGTTGCAATGCAGAATGGCACTAATGATTGAAACTATTATTAGAACTATTTTCACATCATTAAAAATAAACTTATAAGAGGCCATGAAATTCAAAGCTTTGCTATTAGCCTTAAGAATTATCTTCATGATGTAAGAAAATTATTTAAAATATTTTATTATTAGAATAATACCACAATAAATGCAATTTTATGATTTATAAAGATATTTTAAAGTGGATTAACTGATTAAAATCAATGCTTGGACATTTTCAAGCCCAAATATAGCTTTAATCTTACCGTTCATAATTTTATAAAACATTCTTTCCAACAGAAGACTATTTTTCTTAGATGCTTTGAGTACACGAAACTAATTTTTAAAAATCACTGAGTTATTTTAATAGCATGAAGTATACTATCATGGATGAGGTAAAGACAGAGACTATTGAAAAGCATCAATGCACAAATCAAATTTTCTCAAATCGGCAAATAGAGTTAAAACCATTGTAGCTTTTCTGATTCGTTTACTCAATTACTCATTCATTTGTTCATTCATTCATTCATTTAGTCATTGAATATTTACTGATGACCATGTTATGTTCCAGGCACTACTGTAGTCAGAGAAACAAACAAAAAATTAACAAAGATCGTATCTCACACCACTTAGAATGGCAGTCATTAAAAAATCGGGAGACAACAGATGCTGGAGAGGATGCGGAGAAATAGGAACACTTTTACACACTTGGTGGGTGTGTAAATTAGTTCAAACATTGTGGAAGACAGTGTGGTGATTGCTCAAGGACCTACAAACAGAAATTCCATTTGATCCAGCAATCCCATTACTGGGTATATACCCAAAGGATTATAAATCATTCTATTATAAAGACACATACATACGTATGTTCATGCACACATATGTTCATTGCAGCACTGTTTACAATAGCAAAGACCTGG
>CAUYQU010052295.1:0-36723 GCA_963574635.1 Cheracebus regulus
CTCAAACAGGTGGTTTTGGGTTTAATTTTCAAACAAAGCCTCTTTTGTTATAAAATAAAAACACAACAAAAAAAAAAAAAAAAAAAAAAAAAAAAAAAAAAAAAAGTTCTCTGAAGAGATAAGTCTTGTTAGAGTATTTTAAAAGAAATGCAAAGATTTCTATTTTCTATGAGAAGATTACCATAAGAAAATTTCAAAATGTAGCTCAAGTACTTAAATGTTTTATAATAATGGTTTGAGTTATTTAAGAATGATTACATAAATGATAGTGAACACCTACCAAGTTAAAAAAAATCATTTTAAGGGGGGATCCCAATATGGCTGAATAAGAGGCAGCTCTGGAAAGCAGCTCCCAGTGTAATGCAGAAGCCGAGTTGTCTCTACAATTCCAAATGAGGTACCAGATTCATTTTGTGGGTCTGGTTGGACAGTGGGTATAAACCAAATAGGGCAAGTTGAGGCAAGATGGGGCACTGCCGCACCCAGACGGTTCATGCAACTAACCAGAGGACCAGGGGATCTCCACCTCTGGTACTTCAGTTCATATACAGTGCTCCACCCAAGCTGTTAACAACCCACAGAAGAGGAAATCTTCACTGGGCTGAAAACCCTCAGCGAACTGCCTGAACAGGGCAGAACAGCAACTTTGGCCAGTGCCAGGGTTGTCAGCATAGCTATAGGAAGAAGCACTAGCTGACGTGAAAGCCAGAAAGCAAGCTGGATGGAGATACCCACCGCTCAGAAAGAAGGGGAACTGAAAAGAGGGAAACAGCCCATATAGCAGGACGGGTACCCCCTGCACAAAGTCTAGCAGGCTAAAAAACTCTCACTCCAGAGTTTCACACCCAGAACATCAGTTAGAGAGTGATCAGGAACAATCGAGCTTGGTGGGGGAAAGGGAAGCCACTATTGCAGAAGCCAGACTAATTTTGCTGAGTAAATAAAAGATGCAACAGCTCCACTGAAACTGTGGCAGCCCAGCAGCACCTCTGCAGACAAAGAAAAGGCAACCTCCCCAAGCAGCTACCTGAGATCAAAACTACATAAATCCAACAAGATGGAAAGAAACCAGCACAAAAACCATCGAAAACCAGAAAGCCTCTCCCTCACGAGATCACAACTCTTCACCAGCAAGGGAACAAAGCTGCATGGAGAACGAATTTGATAAATTGACAGAAGCAGGCTTCAGAAGGTGAGTAATAACAAACTTCAGTGAGTTAAAGGGACATGTTCTATCACAATGCAAAGAAACTAAAAACCTTGAAAAAAGATGAAATACTAATTAGAATAACCAGCTTAGAGAAGAACATAAACGATTTGATGGAGCTGAAAAACACAGCACAAGAACTTCATGAAGCATACACAAGTTTCAATAGACAAATAGATCAAGCAGAAGAAAGGATAGTAGAGATTGAAGATCAACTCAATGAAAAAAAAATGAGAAGGCAAGAAAAGAGAATAAAGAGTGAGAGGAAATGAACAAAGCCTTTAAGAAATATGGGATTATGTGAAAAGACCTAATAAACACTTGATTGGTGTACCAGAAGATGACAGGGAGAATGAATCCAAGCTGGAAAACAATCTTCAGGATATTATCCAGGAGAACTTCCCCAACCTAGCAAGGCAGGCAAACATTCAAGTACAGGCAATACAGGGAACACCACAATGATACTCCTCTAGAAGAGCAACCCCAAGGTGCATAATCATCAGATTCACCAGGGTTGAAACAAAGGAAAAAAATACTAAGGTCAGCCAGAGAGAAAGGTTGGTCACCCACAAAGGGAAGCACATCAGACTCATGTGGATCTCTCGGCAGAAGCCCTACAAATCAGAAGAGAGTAGGGTCCAATATTCAACATCTTTACAGAAAATAACTTTCAACCCAGAATTTCATATCCAGCCAAACTAAGCTTCATAAGTGATGGAGAAATAAAATTCTTTAAAGTCAAGCAATTGCTGAGAGATTTTGTCACTTCCAGACCTGCCATACAAGAGCTCCTGAAGGAAGCACTAAACACAGAAAGGAAAAACCAGTACCAGCCACTGCAAAAAAGAACCAAATAGTAAAGACCAATGACACAATGAAGAAATTACACCCACTAAAGGGCAAAACAACCAACCAGCAATAAAATGACAGGATTAAATTCACACATAACAATATTAACATCAAATGTAAAAGGACTAAATGCCCCAATCAAAAGACACAGACTGGCAAATTGGATAAAAAGCCAAGAGCCATCAGTATGCTGTATTCAAGAGACCCATCACACATGAAAAGACACACATAGACTGAAAATAAAGGGATGGAAGAAGATTTACCAAGCAAATGAAGGGCAAAAAAAAAGCAGGGGTGTCAATCCTAGTCTCTGATAAAACGGACTTTAAACCAAAATAATCAAAAGAGACAAAGAAGGGCATTAGATAATAGTAAAAGGATCAATACAACAAGAAGAGCTAACTACTCTAAATATGTATGCACCCGATACAGGAGCACCCAGATATATAAAGCAAGTCCTTAATGATCTACAAAGAGACTTAGCCTCCCACACAATAACAGTGGGAGACTTTAAACTCCACTGTCAATATTAGACAGATCAACAAGACAGAAAATCAACAAGGAAATCCAGGACTTAAATGCAAATCTGGACCAAGCAAAATTAATAGACATTTACAGAACTCTCAACCCCAAATCCACAGAATATACATTCTTCTCAGCACCACATTACACTTACTCGAAAATCAACCACATAATTGGAAGTAAATCACTCCTCAGCAAATGCAAAAAATGGAAATCATAACAAACAGTCTGTCAGACCACAGTGCAATCAAATTAGAACTAAGGATTAAGAAACTAACTTAAAACTGCACAACTTTATGGAAATGGAACAACTGGCTCCTGAATGTCGACTGGACAGACAATGAAATGAAGGCCAAAAATTCCCAAATGAGGAGCATGTAAATATCTAAAATCGACACTCTATCATCAAAATTGAAAGAATTAGAGGAGCAAGATTTAAAAAAAACTCAAAAGGAGCACAAGACAAGAAATAACTAAGATCAGAGCAGAACTGAAGGAGATAGAGACACAAAACAACCCTTCAAAATATAAACAAATCCAGGAGCTGGTTTTTTGAAAAGATCAACGAAATAGATAGACCACTAGCCAGGCTAATAAAAAAAGAAAAGAGAGAAGAATCAAACAGATGCAATAAAAAACAATAAAGGGGTTATCACCACCGATTCCACAGAAATACAAACTACCATCAGAGATTACTTCAAACAACTCTATGCACACAAACCAGTAAATCTGGAAGAAGTGGATAAATTCCTGGACACTTGCACTCTCCCAAGACTAAACCAGGAAGAAGTTGAATCCCTGAATAGACCAATAACAAGGGCTGAAGTTGAGGCAGCAATTAATAGCCTACCAACCAAAAAAAGCCCAGGTCCAGATGGGTTTACAGACAAATTCTACCAGACTTACAAAGAGGAGCTGGTAACATACCTTCAGAAACTATTCCAAACAACACAAAAAGAGAATCCTCCCCAACTCATTTTATGAGATCAACATCATCCTAATACCAACTGGGCAGAGATGCAACAAAAAAAGAAAACTTCAGGCCAGTATCCATGATGAGCACTGATGCAAAAATCTTCAATAATATAATGGCAAACAAAATGCAACAGCAAATCAAAATGCTTATTCATCATGACCAAGTAGGCTTCATCCTGAGGATGCAAGACTGGTTCAACATACACAAGTCTGTAAAGGTAATCCATCACATAAACAGAACTAAAGAAAAAAAGTATATGATCATCTCAATAGATGCAGAGAAGGCTTTTGACAAAATTAAACAGCACTTTAAGCTAAAAAAATCCCAATAAACTAGGTGTCCATGGAATGTATCAGAAAAATAATAAAAGATATTTATGACAAACCCACAGACAATATCACACTGAGCAGGCAAAAAACTGGAACCATTCCCTTTGAAATCTGGCACAAGACAATCTCTCACCACTCCTATTCAATATAGTATTGGAAGATCTAGCAAGAGCAATCAGGCAAGGAAAAGAAATAAAGAGTGTTTAATTAAGAAAGGAGGAAGTCATATTGTCTCTATTTGCAGATGACATGACTGTATATTTAGAAGACCCCATTGTCTCAGCCCAAAATAACCTTAAACTGATAAGCAACTTCAGCAAAGTCTCAGGATACAAAATCAATGTGCAGAAATCACAAGCATTCCTATACACCAATAACAGACAGAGAGCCAAATCAAGAGTGACCACTCATTCACAATTGCTACAAAGAGAATAAAATACCTAAAATACAACAAACAAAGGATGTAATGGATCTCTTCAAGAAGAACTACAAAACATTGCTCAAAGAAATAACAGAGGACACAAACTTATGGAAAAACATTTCATGCTCATGATTAGAAAGAATCAACATCCTGAAAATGGCCATACTGCCCAAAGTAATTTATAGATTCAATGCTATCCCCATCAAGCTACCAATGACCTTCTTCATGAAACTGAAAAAGAAAAAAACACTTTAAACTTCATACAGAACAAAAAGAGAGCCTGCAAAGCCAAGACAATTCTAAGCAAAGAGAACAAAGCTGGAGACATCACATTGCCTGACTTCACACTATACCACAAGGCTACAGTAATAAAAACAGCATGATAGTGGTACCAAAACAGAGACATAGACCAATGGAACAGAATAGAAACCTCAGAAGCAACACCACACATCTACAACCATCTAATCTTTGACAAACCTGACAAAAACCAGCAATGGGGCAAGGATTCCCTGTTTAATAAATGGTGTTGGGAAAACTGGCTAGCAATGTGGAGAAAGCAGAAACTGGACCCTTTCCTAACATCTTACACTAAAATTAACTCCAGATGGGTTAAATATTTAAACATATTACTTAACAACATAAAAGCCCTAGAGGAAAACCTAGGCAAAACCATTCAGGACATAGGCATAGGGAAGGACTTCACGACTAAAACACCAAAAGCAATGGCAACAAAAACCAAAATAGACAAATGGGATCTAATTAAACTCCAGAGCTTCTGTACAGAAAAAGAAGCAATCATTAGAGTTAACCAGAAACCAACAGAATGAGAAAAAAATTTTGCAATCCACCCATCTGACAAAGGGCTAATATCCAAAGTCTACAAAGAACTAAAACATTTATAAGAAAAAAACAAACAAATCCATCCAAAAGTTGATGAAGGATATGAATAGACATTTTTCAAAAGAAGACATATAGGAGGCCAAAAAACATGAAAAAATGCTCATCACTTGTCATTAGAGAAATGCAAATTGAAACCACATTGAGATACCATCTCAAGCCAGTGAGAATGGTGATCATTAAAAAATCTGGAGACAACAGATGCTGGAGAGGATGTGGAGAAATAAGAACACTTTTACACTGTTGATTGGAGTGCAAATTAGTGCAACCATTGTGGAAGACAGTGTGGTGATTCCTCAAGGATCTAGAAATAGAAATTCCATTTGACCCAGCAATCCCATTACTGGATATATACCCAAGGGATTATCAATCATTCTATTATTAAGACACATGCACATGCGTGTTCAGAGCGGCACTGTTTACAATAACAAGTACCTGGTACCAACCCAAATGTTCATCAATGATAGACTGGACAAGGAAATGTGGCACATATACATCATGGAATACTATGCAGCCATGAAAATGATGAGTTTTGTCCTTTGTAGGGACATGGATGAATCTGGAAGCCATCATTCTCAGCAAACTGACACAAGAACAGAAAATCAAACACCACATGTTCTCACTAATAGGAGGGTGTTGAACAATGAGAACACATGGACACAGGGAGGGGAGCATCACACACTGGGGTCTGTTGGGGGGGCACGGGAAGGGACAGTGTGGCGTGGGAGGGGTCGGGAGAGATAACCTGGGGAGAAATGCCAGGTATAGGTGATGGGGTGATGGAGGCAGCAAACCACCTTGCCATGTATGTACCTAGGCAACAATCCTGCATGATCTGCACATGTACCCCAAAACCTAAAGTACAAAAAAGTAGATCTTAAGTATACAAACACATACATACACAAACAGATAACCATGTAAAATGCTGTATAAGTTAGATTGATTATACTAATCTTTTCAAAATGTATACATATAGCAAAACATCTTGGGCATCTTTAGTATATATGATTTTCATTTGCTAAATTTACCCCAATAAAGCTAGGGAAAAAGAGGTCTTCATATATTATGTGAAACACTTTGTCTCAATTCGGAATAATTTTTAAAGATTTGTACATATTATTATGCTATCTATAGTTCATCTTTTTCTCTTTTTAAAAAATATTTTAAGTTCTGGGGTACATGTGCAGATCATGCAGGTTTGTTACATAGGTATACCCATGCCATGGTGGTTTGCTGCATCCATCTGCATATTATCTGCATTACGTATTTCTCCTTATGTTATCCCTCCCCAATCCCCCCACCCCCTGCTATTTCTCCACCAGCATCCACCCCCTGATAGGCCCCCATGTGTGATGTTCCCCTCCCTGTGTCCATGTGTTCTCATTGTTCAACTCCCACTCATGAGTGAGAACATGCAGTGTTTGGTTTTCTGTTCTTGTGTCATTTTGCTGAGAATGATGGTTTCCAGCTTCATCCATGTCCCTGCAGAGGACCTGAACTCATCCTTTTTTATGGCTGCATATTATTCCATGGTGAATATGTGCCACATTTTCTTTATCCAGTCTATCATAAATGGGCATTTGGGTTGATTCCAAGTCTTTGCTGTTATAAACAGTGCTTCAATAAACATATGTCTTTATAATTTAATGTTTTATAATCCTTTGTGGACATACCCAGTAATGGGATTGCTGGGTCAAATGGTATTTCTTGTTATAGATCCTTGAGGAATTGCCACACTATCATACACAATGGTTGAACTAATTTACACTCCCATGAACAGTGTAAAAGTGTTCCTATTTCTCCACATCGTCTCCAGCATCTGTTGTCTCATGAATTTTAGTCCATCTCTTTCTATTGCTCAGTAGTATTTCATTGTATAGATATACCACAATTTGTCCACTCACTTGTTAGATATTTACATTATGTCCTGTTTTGAATATTACAAATAAAGCTTCTATAAACATTTTTATTCATGTCATTTTGTGAACATCTTGTATTTTTCTTGGGTAAATACCCAGAAATGAAATGACCAGATCATATGGCAAAGCATATTTAACTTTATAAAAACATGTCAAAATATTTTTCAAGGTGGCTTTACCACTTTAAGTTTTCACCATCAGTGTGTGAGACATCCAATTGCTTCACACACGGCCTGGTCATATTTTTTAATTTTAGCTATTCTTGTGGGTGTATAGTGGTATCTTGTCATTGTTTTAATTTACATTTCCCTAATGTTTAATGAGGTTGAGCATATTTTTATTCAGTTTTTTATGCCTTCCATATAGCTCTATGGTAATGTGTTTTTTAAACAATTATTTTCCTATTTAAAAAACTGAGTTGTCTACTTATTATTGAATTCTGTGCTCTTTCTAAATTTTAGATAGAACTCTTTGGTTGGATATGTGCTTTGTAAGTATCCTCTCCCAGTCTGTCACTTGGCTTTCACTTTCTTAACGGTACCATCTTGAATATTCAAAATTATTAATTTTGAAAACTCCAATCAAAAAATCATAACATAATCATTTTGTGTCCTATTTAAGAAATCTTTCTGTGCTTGGCTTATTTCAATTAACATAATTATGTTGAAGCCAAGCACAGAAAGACAAACATTGCATGCTCTCACTTATTTGTGAGATCTAAAAACCAAAACAATTGAACTCATGAACATAGGGAGTAGAAGGATGGTTACCAGAGACTGAGAAGTGTAGTAGGGTGCAGAGTGTGAGGGAAGTGAGAAAGGTTAATGGGTGCAAAAAAAAATAGAAAGAATAAGACCTGCTACTTGATAGCACAACGTGGTGACTGTAGTCAATAAATTAACTGTACATTTTAAAATAACTAAAAATAGTATAATTGAATTGCTTGTAACACAGGATAAGTGCTTGAGGGGATGGATACCACATTCTCCATGATCTGATTATTATGCATTGCATGCCTGTATCATATCTTCTCATGTACCCCATAAATATATACACATATTATATACCCTTACAAAATTTTTTTTTGAAAAAGTTACCAAATTCACATACACACCATGGGATACTATGAATCCATAAAAAAGGATAAGTTCATGTCCTTTGCAGGGACATGGATGAAGCTGGAAACCATCATTCTCAGTAAACTGACACAAGAACAGAAAACCAAAGACCTCATGTTCTCATTCATGAGTGAGTGCTGAACAATGAGAACACATGGACATTGGGAGGGGAATATCACACATTGGGGCATGTTTGGGGGTGTGGGGCTAGGGGAGGGATAGCAGGCAGTTGGGAGATTGGGGAGGGATAGCATTAGGAGAAATACATAATGTAGATGATGGAGGGATGGATGCTGCAAACCACTGTGGTATGTGTATACCTATGTAACAATCCTGCATGATCTGCACATGCACCACAGAACAAATAGTATAATAAAAAAAATTAAAAATTGCCAAATTCAATGTAATTAACATATATTTTTATGTTTCCTAGGTTTTCTCCCAGAAATTTTGTAATTTTGGTGTTTACATTAGATCTATGATTCCTTTTGATTTTTGTATATAATCTGAGGAAAGCCTTAATATTTATTTTAGTTTTTGTTTTTATTTTTATGTGAAAATCCAATTTTTCCAGCATACTTTCTTTAAAAATTACACTTTGTCCCAATTAGTTCAGTCATTATGGAAGACAGTGTGGTGACTCCTCAAGGACCTAGAAATAGAACAACTGTAATAACTTAAAAACATACTATTTTATTATAGATAAAGGGATTTTTATGTTACCAAAATATATCTGCAATAAGTAAAAGGACATAAATCAATACAGGGTGGGTGGACAAAAGTGACTTTATTTTAGTTATTTTTTTTCAAGAGTGATGACAATTTATTTTAAACTTTTAAATGGGCTATCAGGGAAATAGTATGTGAAAATTCAGGTTAATATCTTGCCAAGTACGAGATACAAACTTAACAGGTTTCAGTCAGCCTCTGCAATCATAAAATGACCTGAAACTACTTTTGTATTTTTGTATCTAATTAGTAATTTGCATTTTGTGGTGTCTATACCACTTTTTGTGGTCAATCTTTAAGAAATTAGGAAAAAGAGTATATTAAAAATCCATTTAACCTCCTTTTTTTTTTTTTTCCAATGAAGTCTCACTCTGTCACCAGGCTGGAGTGCAGTGGTGCGATT
The DNA here is from genome assembly GCA_963574635.1 of Cheracebus regulus. Classification (NCBI taxonomy): domain Eukaryota; kingdom Metazoa; phylum Chordata; class Mammalia; order Primates; family Pitheciidae; genus Cheracebus; species Cheracebus regulus. The sequence goes on from CAUYQU010052295.1 coordinate 9,371, forward strand.
GACATGACTGTTCCCCATTAAACTGTAAAATTCCAGGGTAGGGACCATGGCTTTTCTATTTTGTATGTTAAATAATTAGCACAGTGCCTGGCATGTAGCAGATGCTCAACAAATGTTGGTTGAGCGAATGAATTAAGGGATTGCAAAATGTACTTAGTAACTGTTGCTAATGTTTACCTGGTTCATAGCTGAAACTTGGTTCCTTGGGTATTTTTACACTTAAATCGCATGTGTCACCTATATATACCAAGAAAAATGAAAGCAATAAAACAAAAGTTCCTCAAGGAGTTTTTAGATAATGTGGACCTCGGGTATTTTCCACATCTAATGTATAAAAATTTAAGAAAGTGATTTAAGAACTTATTTTTAAAGTTCATTTATAATAAATATTCATGTTTTATTTGGTTTATATGACACACTATTTGTAGAACTCAAAGGTTCGTAGAATTCATTGGTTTTTTTTTTTTTTTTTTTTTTTTTTTTGAGACAGAGTCTCCCTCTATTGCCCAGGCTGGAGTGCAAGTAGCACGATCTCAGCTCACTGCAACCTCTGCCTCCTGGTTTCAAGCGATTCTCCTACCTCAGCCTCCCGAGTAGCTGGGACTACAGGCATGTGCCAGCATGCCAAGATATATATATATATATATATATATATATATATATATATATATATATTTTTTTTTTTTTTTTTTTTTTGTAGAGGCAGGGTTTTGCCATTTTGTCCAGGCTGGTCTCGAACTCCTGATCTCAGGTGATCTGCCCGCCTTGGCCTCCCAAAGTGCTGGGATTACACTCATGAGCCACTGCACCTGGCCCCATTGGTATTCTAAAATTAATTAACTGAGGAATCACCCTGATAAGCATGGAAGGTAATCAACTGAACAGCTAAAAAGAATATGTGTGGTTTTTAAACAAAGCTAAGTATAGGAGAGACATTTTTAGAGAACTGGAAGGGAGACAGCAGGTTAGAATGGGACTCTGACTTGACTAAGAACTGTACTTGCTTTGGTAATTGTACACGGAGATAAATGCAACAAAGTTGACTTAATTTTTTTCCACATCTGAGAGCTGGACACAAGCCACCAGAATTACATTTCCCAACGCTGATAGGATGGGTAAAACAAGTTGGAAAATAGTATTGCATTCTATTGTAATAAAGGTGTTTATGCTATTTCTCAAAATAAGGAGATATTTGTGACCATTTTATGTACTTATTTTGTCCAACATATATCCAAGTCTCCTTTAAAAACTGGTGGTCTAAATTTGTTTATTTTTTTGGTTTAATATGGACTATTAGATTTGCCGTCCATATTAAACTAAGAGTATGCCTTTTTCCTGGCTTTGCATTGAGGCCAGTGAAACAATTAATTCCTGATGTGCAACTACTAAGCTATATCAAAGTAGTTAAGTTTTTTCTTTCAGATACTGAACATACTGATTATACATGTTGATGTAGCAGCACAATGCCTTGCACATAGCAGGTGTTTCATAAATATTTGTTTATACAGAGAAGCGTATGATGGCAAACATGCCACCTTTTAGCCATTACACATAAGTGAGTCTGTCATTTACTATGCAATTAACACAGGATATGCTAGAACATTTTCTACTCTAGTTATATAGGATTCTTTCGGGAAGCCTTCAGTACATTTCTTCTTGATGATATCTCTCTCAATTAACTTTTTAGAGTAGTAACATCAGTTAATACAGTGCTAACAGAGCCAACAATGTGGATTTGATTCCTATAATAATCAGCTGATATCCCACAGGACAATCTATGCTGTGACCAGGGGCTGCACCATGAATGTCTGCTACTTACTTTCCAGCATCAGATGACTAAGGACTGGTAACCAAGGGGACAGAATGAGACAATATGACTGTCTCTGCACAACCCATCAACAGTAGAAGATAAGTGATTCACAAAAACCCAATTTGATGCTTCATCTTCAGGGCACTAGTATGTATCTTGAAGTTCATGTAGCTCACCAGTTTGCCTATAACCTAAGGGCTATTAAGCGGAAATGCTCAAGTTGCTTCAGGCAATTACTATTAAGAATCGAGACAAATATAACATTCAAATTTGGGATCTAACACATCTCAGGCTCACCATTTTTCTTTTGCTGGCTGACAAATTGTTACCGGTACTCCCTACACTTACAGCTTGGTAACAACATAACTGATAGCCACTATGTTAGCAGACTAAAGTAGTATGGGGCTATTACTGGGGTTTGCATTTCAATTTTTATAAAACCTTACTATAGGATGGTTAATTTCAGGGAATAAGGCTGTTCTAAATTGTCATTTAATGAATGAAGTTATTTTACACCAATCTTGATCATAATTTCATACTTCATTTGTTCTATCTACATCTGGTATAAAAGAAATGTTACTTGCCTCTTGTCTGAGAATATCTGGTAAAGATTGTCTTGGGACATTTGTTGTTTTAGCAGAAACAACTGGAGCATGAAGTGAGGCACTTTTGAAAAGAAGAGGTACTATTAAATATGAGAAAATGATATAGTTCTCCTTGCTGGGCTGCCATAATATCTAGAATTACCACAGTCAAGGATGTATTTATTCTGGTTAAGGTGGTAGGTCCAAGGATAAGATGACTTGATAACTTTTTTGAATTCCCCTGCCTACAAATTTCTAGTGGCTTGCCACTGCACTCAGGGACAAGTCTGAACTCCCTAACTTCTGGCTCTAACTTCCTCTGCTAGTTTTATCTTCCTCCCAACCAGAATGAAATATTTTGTACTTTATTCAGTAGCCAAGAGCATACCACTGAGGACTTTTGAGTAGAGGAATTATATGCCCAAAGCTGTGTTTTGGAAAGGTTACATTCACAGCAAAATGTAGAGTAGGTAAAAAGGAAGAAAAAGAACACAAAATGGAGTACTATTCAGTCATAAAAAGAATGCGATTCAGTCATTTGCAATAACATGAATGGGACTGGGGATCATTATGTTAAGGGAAATAAACCAGGTAGAGAAAGACAAACATCACATGTTCTCACTTATTTGTGGGATATAAAAATAAAAACAATTTAACTCATGGACATAGAGAGTAGAAGGATGAGTGACCATTTACCAGAGGCTGGGAAGGGTAGTGGGGTGGCTAGAGGGAAGTTGGGGATGTTTAATGGGTACAAATAAATAGAATGAATAAATAGGCCTAGTGTTTGACAGCACAACAGGGTGATTATAGTCAATAATAACTTAATTGTAGTTTTTAAAACAACAGAGTGTAATTGGGGTGTATGTAATACAAAGGATAAATGCTTGAGGGGATGGATACCTCATTCTCCATGATGTGCATATTTCACGTTGCATGCCTGTATCACAACATCTCATGTACCTCATAAATATTTACACCAACTATGTACCCACAAAAATTAAAAATTAAAGAAAATGAAAAGGAAACATTTTACTGAAAAAAAGGAATAAGAAGAGATTGGAGGGAAGTTATTGTAATCGTTAAGGACAGGGATAACCTGAATGGAAAGGAAAGGTAAATTACACAGAATGTGGCAACTTTCAGATGTAGAAGATGAGCAATGGGAAAAAGTAAAAGATGAGCCAAGTTTTGTGCCTGGATTAAAAAAGGAGGAAGTGAGACCAGGTTTTGGGGTGATTGGAAGATGATGAATTTGGTTTTGTGCATATTATATTTAAAGTACTCAATGACCAACCAGCTGGTGATGTCCTAGTATGCTTGGTGGCCGTGAGTGTGTGTAGAATATGCATGAGAAACTTCTGCAGGGACTAGCAGAGACTTAGCTAACCTCTAGTCCAGCCTTGCGGAGATAGGAAGCAGAATGTATTTTCATGTCTGAGGAAAAGGATGGCAGTAGAAGGCAGAAGCCTTCTTGGGGAGAATTTTCTGCACTGGGACTCCCAAATCATACTATGTTATGAAATTACTCTGCCTATCAGTATGGGCAGCCATAGCAGGAACTCTAACTTCCCCATGCTTTGCAAATATCAAAGAGCCTATTCAGCTAGAAATCACAGCAAAATGTAAGATAATAACATTTTTAATCATGAATATTTTTAAAGTCTTCTTTTACTAAAAATAAACACAGATTTTATAATCAGGAAAATAACCAGCTGTATGACAAAACTATTTAATTGAAAAACTACAGAACAATTATGAATATTGTTTATTTTCTTATCTCCTTCATTTGAAGGACATGATGGTTTAGTCTTTTTTTAATCTTTCTGTATGGTTTAGTATTCCAGAGAAAAATATTCATTAGTAATTAAGCTTCTATTATTATTTTTTCACCCTGCAGGTGGCATCTGATAATTAAGCTTCTAAAAGAGACTTTTACCTACTCTACAGGCATCAAATTAATATAATATCTTCCCCTCATTCCCTATCTGTCTCCTAAGCACTGGTCTCAATGCTAATACATATTATCAGCCACTTGCTGGATATCTCTCACAGACATCTAAAATTAACTAGCTCATTATGTATCCAAGTACTCACATCTTTCCAAATTCGCTTTCCTCCCTGTAGTTCATATTTCAGTTAAAGGCACGGTGATTCACCCAGTGCTCCATTCTAAAACTTTAGAGTTGTCCTGTTTATTTCAGATAAAGCCAATCCAATTCAATCTAATGCTTATTGAACACACTGCTTAGACCTGAAAAAATATATATAATTCCTGACCTCAAGAAGCTTATCATCCAGTAGAACAGTCAGATGAATATGATACAGTAGAATGAGTTCTGAGACAGAGATAAGCCTGAGCACCATGGAAGCACCGAGAAAAGACATCCTACTTTGTGAAAACCTATATACAAAAACTGAATAAAATGATAGTAATCATCATCATCATCATCCTCATCATTGATATGGTTTGGCTGTGTCCCCACTCAAATCTCACCTTGAAGTGTAATAATCCCCACGTGTCAAGGATGGAGATAATAGAATGATTGGGGCAGTTTCCCCCATACTGTTCTTGTGGTAGTGAATAAGTCTCATGAGATCTGATGGTTTTATAAATGGGAGTTCCCCTGCACAAGCTTTCTTGCCTGCTGCCATGTAAGATGTGCCTTTGCTTCTCCTTTGCCTTCTGCCATGATTGTCAGACTTCTGCAGCCATGTGGAACTGTGAGTCCGTTAAACCTCTTTCCTTTATAAACTACCCAGTCTCAGGTATGTCTTTATTAGCAGCATGAGAACAGACTAATACAATCATCACCAATTTCCCCTCGCTGACTCCACACATATATGAAGTCTCCAACTCCAGACACAGTCTAACTCCAAAATATCTTGAATCTATATCCTCCCATTCACCCTCATGCTGCTGCCTTAGTTTGGGCCCTTATCATTTTTATCTGAACTATCCCAGTAGACTCCAAACTATCTTGTTTCTAATCTCTCTAATCTCTTTACCATCTATCTCAAACACTATAACTGGATTATCTTTTTAGAAATTCAAATAATTCTTATGTTGCACGCCTACTCAGAAACCTTCAATGGTTCCCTACTACTGCAAAGATATATTCATACTTCAGCAAGGTGTACATACAAGGCTCTGACTTCAACTCACCTTTTCAGTCTCATCTCCTGCACTGCTCTGGCTATGCTGGCTCACACCTCCATGTTTTCAATGTACACTTTTCCCTTCTGTCTGCAATATCGCCTCACTTTGTCCTCATGTCTACTCATCTGAAAAATTCCCACTCACCTTTCAGGACCTAATTTAATTAAGCTCTCCTTTAATAAAGACTTCTTCAACCTCTCTAGGCAGGACCAGGCTCTAAATCTTCTGTGTTCCCACTACATTTTATATAATACAAAACTTTCATTTTATTATAAGAACTTTTGTTTATGTAAGTCTGACCCTCAGATGGTGATTATGTCTTTTCTATCTCTGTATTCTATGTCACCTACTTTCTCCTTTTCCCTTCTTTCTCACTTAGCAGAGGACCTAGCTTAGTAGGTTCTCAATAAATGTTAACTATCATTATCATCATCATCATTATCAAATGTTTAAGTTACTTTCTGCTAAATTGCATGGTACATTTAGCATGAAGCTGACTCAGCACCTTCTTTACCAGGGAGAGGGGAATGACCTGTGTCTTAATACAGTGATCTCTAGCTAGTCAGTACGAAGCCAGTGAAAGGGATATCCTATCAAAATAAGTTAACTGGAAAAACTAATGATCAATACAAAACATTTGAAACACAATTTCTTCTTTTTGTTCTTTTGTGTTACTCTATACATTCCATTGAGGATGTAATTGCTTCTTGACTTTTTGATAGTAATCTTGGTACCACTTTGGGAATGATGAACTGGTCCTAAAAGTAAGTAGAAGGGAAATCATATCAGTTCTAAACAACTTTGTTAAAGTATGATTGAAGTACAAAACTGTACATGTTGGCCAGGCGTGGTGGTTCGCGCCTGTAATCCCAGCACTTTGGGAGGCTGAGGTGAGTGGAACACAAGGTCAGAAGTTCGAGACTAGCCTGACCAACATGGTGAAATCCCATCTCTACTAAAAATACACAAGTTAGCCAGGCATGATGGCGCATGCCTGTAATCCTAGCTACTCAGGAGGCTGAGGCAGGAGAATTGCTTGAACTCAGGAGGCAGAGGTTGCAGTGAGCTGAGATCGTGCCATTGCACTCCAGTCTGAGCGGCAGAGATAGACTCTCAAACAAACAAACGAAAAAATCTTACATATTTAAAATGTACAATTTGTTCCATTTTGACATATATATAAACCCATGAAAACATCACCACAATCAAGAGAGTGAACATACTCACCCCCAAAAGTTTCCTTGTACCCTCTTGTAGTTCATCCCCTCTATTGTCCCCCAGGCAACCACTGATCCTGCTGTCACTATAAATTAGTTTGCACTTTCAAGAAGTTTATATAAATGGAATCAAACAAGATGTACTATTTTTTGTCTGTACTATTTTCTGTCATTTAGCATAATTATTTTGAGATTCATTAATGTTATTACCTGTATGACTAGTTCATTCCTTTTTGTTACTGCATAGTATTCCATGGTATATATGTACCACAGTTTACCCATTTATCCTTTGAAGGGCATTTAGGTCATTTCCAGTTTTCAGCTATTATGAATAATGCTGCTATAAACATTGGTGTTTGATTCTTTATGTGTATGTATAATTTCACTTCTACTGGGCACATACCTAGGAGTGGAATGACTGAATTTTATGGTAGATGCAAGCGTAACTTAATTTGCCAAACTATTTTCCTCAATGGCTGTATCATTTTTACAGCCCCATCAGCTGTGTAAGAGAGTTCCAGGTGTTCTACATCATTGCAAATGCTTGGTATGAACAAGTAAATTCTAGCCATTTTACTGAGTGTGTGATGGTGTCTCATACTCATTCGATTTGTAGTTTTTCGATGACTAATAATGTTGAACAGCTTTTCATGTGTTTGCCATTTGTATGTCTTCTTCAGTGAAACGCCTATTTGCCCATTTTTATGAGATTCTCATGCCTTTTGCCCACTTTATGACATTGTTGCAAAAATATTATATATATATATATATATATATATATATACACATAATATTCTACATCTTTTTACAATGAGAATGCATTCTAGATGTAGGTCAGGAGGCCCATATTTTCCTGTGCTAACTTTTTGAGCTTGACAGATGTGAAATAACCATTGTGCAACAGGGCTATTGTTTCAAAAATTTTATATTATTTCTAATTCTTGACTTCCTTGGTTCTCTTTATCCTAGTCTTCCATAGGCATCTACTGGTTTGGTAGTGGAGGTCGGGTAGGTAGAGTAGAGAAGCCTACTCAAGAATTTGTGACAGGAGGAATTCCATGATGAACACCAAGGTAATATTCAGCACCTCTTATCCCAAAATAGGATAACACAACAAGACAACTCTGCCTTGTAAGCCATGCCATTTTCTCAAGAATTTTCCTAATTTTTTCCCCATTTTGTGTAGCAACAGCCTGGAATGCTTAGGTACTAGAGATAGCCTTGCCCACCACTAAAGATTATCTGGGGTCAGGAAGAAGGAGTATATGACCTGAGAAAAAGATACCAAAGAAAGATCATTCCTTTAGAAGCTCAGAGATAGTAGGAAGATGGAAGTGTAGTGGCAAAGAGAGGCTGGAGAGCAAAGAAATCAGACGTGGCTTCACATTTGCCTTATTCTGGGCCTTGGTTGCTTTAGATAAGTGAAGTTAACAAGGAGAGCAAACAAGGGGTACTATAGCTCCACTCTCCGTTTAAGACTCTAGGAAGACAGATCTTAGGTTCCCCCAATCCCTGTCTCCTCATTTTCCTCACCTGAGCCATGGCCAAGCAACTTGGCAGGATAGTGCAGTCAGGCCCAGCAAGGTTCTCTCTGAGGTTTTGTTTTCTTAAGCCACTCTTGGTTCCCATGTGGTATAGTCATGGTCCAGAAAGGGCTGAAAGTCTAAATGGGGAGCTGGCCGGAGGCAGTCACTGTGGTGGAAGTGAGAGGACTCTACCTTGAGTGTTACGGAGGAGCCAACCAGAATTGGAGTGGGTGATAGAATAGAAAGCCAGAGGGCTCTACTAAGCCCAGGGAGACCAGAGCATGAATCAGTACACTAATGGCAGACTTCAATTTTAAATGCCAATAGGCCAAGCACTATCTGAGTGGAGACAGAACCAGAGGAGGCAGAGGACGTTTCATCTAAGCACCCTGACTTTGTTCTGCCTTCATGAGGTCATGAAAGCCAGTGTTTCCCAAACTTGAACGTGCATACCCACACTGGGATCTTGTAAAAATGCAGATTCTGATTCAGTAGTTCTGGGGTGAGGCCTGATAATCTGCATTTCTCATACACGCCTAGATGATGCCCATGTGGCTGACACTTAGAAGAGTGTGAATGTAGGTCAAACATCTTACCTCAGACACATGGACACAATCTTTGGAAAAGAAGCAATAAGATGAGGTAGCTCCCTGAAAGTCTGAGCCATTTTGGGGGCCCCACAAAGGCAAAATCTAGAGGAGTATGTTAGGAAAATCAGTGACTGAGCTAGAAAGCAAAACAAAGGAAGACACTTCGATTCAGCAAGTAGTGCTATCCCTACATGCATTCAGGAAGTCTACTCAAGAAGCAGGGTGAAAAGTTAAAATGTCAGCAATAGCTACTACTCTCGTGGGTTTTTTTTGTTTGTTTGTTTGAAACAGAGTCTTGCTCTGTTGCCCAGGCTGGGAGTGCAGTGGTGCGATCTCAGCTTACTGTAACCTCCGCATCCTGGATTCAAGCGATTCTCCTGCCTCAGCCTCCTGAGTAGCTGGGATTACAGGTGTACACCACCACACCTGGCTAATTTTTGTATTTTTAGTAGAGACGGGGTTTCAGCATGTTGGCCAGGATGGTCTTGATCTCCTGACCTCGTGATCCACCTGACTCGGCCTCCCAAAGTGCTGGGATTACAGGTGTGAGCCACCACGCAGGCCCTCTGGCGGCCTTTTCTAAAAGGAACAGGGGAACAAGAGTGGACAGTACTGGGGGCACAGTCCACTGCTGCAGAAAAACGTGGCAGAATAAAATATTTCTCCTGCCAGTGAAGTGACATAAATTACTTTTGGGCCTGAAAGGTCCCAAGCCAAAGGAAGGGAAGGGTTTTGAGAAAGACCACTGTCTTGGTCCTCACTAGGTCCCTAGTGCTGTGGGCTTCAGAAACGTCAGTAGCACCTCCATTCAGCAATCTGCAAGGATAGTTCTTCAGGTGGAACAAATGAGATTCAGGTAAAAACTTCCTTAGCAGGTGGGACTGCTGAGCAAGGGGTGGCAGCAGCGGTAGCAGCAGCTAGTGAGGCACAGGCTGAAAAAATGCCTCAGGATCTTCTTGGGAATGGGGAAGTACAGAGGAGAGATCAGAAGCAGGGGCTGTGGAAGTCAGTGATCTGATTGTGCTTGGAGAGTTGTCAACTGCAAAATGTGGGCTACCCTGCTCATGGGAGTGTGGAGGCAGTGACACTGATTGACTAATTAGGGCGTCTAATGCAGATGGCAATAGAAGCTGTAGCCCTGTTGGTGAGCATTACTCAAAATCCATCATTTGATAGACGAGAAGAGAGGATTTATCTGTATGATAAGCAGGTCATTACCAAATCCAGTCTTTCCACAAATTACTCATTTCTAATAATAACATTTCAATTACATTTTTGTCCTTGGTGTGGTTTTTGATCAATGGGAGTGTCACTCATTTTCTTTCTCTTCGAAGGAGCTGCTTAAAGAAACATAATGAAATATTTATTTTTAATAGTGGAGATGACAAAAGTATCCCAGATAGAGTCTATTTATCCTTCCATGCCCAATAAGAGGAAAGCCATATGCCAATCTACATATGGGGTTGTGGGGGAGGAAATGGGAGATGACAGGCAGTGGTTCTCAATGGGAGGAAATTTTGTCCTCCAGGGGACGTTTGAAAATGTCTGGAAACATTTTTGATGGTCACAAATGGTGGGTGTTGTGTTTCTGGCATGGGTAGAGGCCAGGGATGCTACTAAACATCCTCCCATGCACAGGATGGCCCCCCAAAATGAGTTCCATGGCCCCAAATGTTAATAGTGTGAAGGTTGAGAGACCCTGGGGTACAGACATGTGACGGGAAGGAAGGACAATTACCTTTATACTATCTTGTCTGATTAAAGCTACTTAGGCTCTAACTAGCCAGAAGTGTCTTCTGGGAGAAGAAAACAACTACTTTCTGTTCTATGAGAACATGGTTTGGCCTGTGTGGGAGGCAGATCAGCATAATGACTGTGCTGGAGCTCCTCCAAGCTAGCGGCAATGACAATTCTTGGTTGTGCCTCATGGCTTGGCAGAAGCAACCACATAACCATATACATAGACCTCATCTGGGAAAAATGTGATTACAGCCCCTGTTTTTAACCATTAGGATTGACAAAAGGATCCCCATCTGCATATGTGCTAATTGGCTTTTCATTTTAAGATGTGTGTCCTTGTGTCTGCATGGTAGAAGATCACAGCCATGTTATAATGGATATGAGTCAATTGCACGTGTGAAATCGATATCCTCACTCTTCTGTCATCTCTGTAATACTGTGAACTTAAATTCACTTATATTTTCTTTTTCAAAAAGGATTTGAGGCGGTCCCAGTATAAGATGCCTACCTGATACTTTCTACTAGAAGTGGAAGTTAATAGTTGAAGGTTAAGAGCCGTATGGCTGCTTACATGATCTTTTACGGAAGAGGTGGAACATTACAGCCTCATTCTTTCACTGAAATGAACTACAACCTTGTTTTATTGACTCCTCCTTTATAAAATTTTCATTCCTTCTCCCCCCTCCTTTTGTTTTTTGAGATGGGTCCTCGCTCTGTCACACAGGCTGGAGTGAGTGCAGTGGTGCAATCTTGGCTCACTTCAGCCTCCACCTCCAGGGCTCAAGCGATTCTCGCCTCAGAGTAGCTGGTACTACAAGCACATCACTGCACCCAGCTAATGTGTATATATATATTTGTAAAGATGGAGTTTCACCACGTGGCCCAGGCTGATCGTGAACTCCTGACCTCAAGTGATCCACCTGCCACAACCTCCCAAAGTGCCAGGATTACAGGTGTGAGCCACTGCGACAGGTCAACCAGCACCTCTTTCTGAAACATTCTCTTACACATATCCTTCATTTAATTTTTAAAAACTTTCTGCTCTTTTTCTGTTTCTCTATCCTTCTCCCTCCCTCTTTTTCTTCCTCTTTCCCTCTTTCTTTCACTTTATTTTTCCATCTTTTGCACTGTATTTTCTTTATCGAGTCCTCCTTTTAGAACTTATTTGTTCTTTCTCTCTTGTTTTCATTATTTCTTGCAGTGGCATTTCTTATGGACTCTTCTTTGTTAAACACCTTTCTTTCTCTCGCTCTTTCACTCTTTTCTTCTCTTTCTCTCTAATGCACTATCATTTTTGTAATAGTTTTTACTCTTTCCTTTACACCCCCACCCTCTCAAATTTATTTTACCATTGACTTGTCCTTTCAAAGCTTTTCTTTTTCTCTTTTGTGTAAACTCTTCCTACAGGCTTCTTGCATTTAAAATTTTTCTTTTTATTCTATTTCTGTCTTTCATTCCTTTTCTATCTTTTTACTTTTTTCCTTTTTTAATGTACTTTGTTCTTACTGGCCTCTTTCTGCTCATGAAACTTTCTCTTATTTTTTCCCTCTTTATTTTACTTTCTTATTAATTCTTTTTAAACATCTTATTTCTTTCTTCCTTTCTTACTCTTTCCTCCCTTTATTCTTTTCTTCATTCCTTCCCTTATTCTCTTTCTCTTTTTCTTGCTACCTTTTATCTGTATTTGTCCTGTCTGCATGCATGCCCACCTTTCTTCCTTTCCTCCTCTCTTTCTTCTGCCTTCTTTCTTTCCTTTTGCCTTTATTCTTTCTTCCCTTCCTACCCTCTTCTATATTCCCTCTTTCTTTAACTCTCTAGTTACTGGCTCCTTTAAAAATGTTTTTCATTTCCTCTCTTTCTCTTCCTATCTCTCTATTTTTTAAGTACTGACTTTTTAATGGAGTTCTTTTAAAAACAAGTTTGTTCATATTCTCTCTCTCTGTGTGTCTTAGAACTCTTTCCCTCCCTTCCTATCTAGCTGTCATCCATCTGTCTCTTATTTTACTGTCACATTGTAACTGACTTTTTCCTTATAGATTGGTCTTTCTTTGCTGTCCACAGTTGTACTTTTCTTCCTAGCTTCTGTTTTTCAAACTTCTCTCTCTGTGTGTCTCTCACATTTTCTCTTTTTAAAAATTTTACATAGTCTTTCCTACAGATTCATCACTATGAACTTCTTTTTCTTTCCACCCCTTCTTCTCTTATCTTCCCCCTTCTTTCTTTCTTTTCTTCCTTCTTTTATTACATTTTTCTGTCTTTTCTCATTCCATTGAAGTCACTCTCCCTTTCTCCATTCTTATTCTGCTGCATTCCTTCATTTCAGCTTTCCTGCCTCTTTCCCTTCCTACCATTTGTTTACCAGTTCATGTTTTTAAACATTTTTCTTTTCATCTATATCTCTTGTTCTGATTCTCTCTCTCTTTGTATTTTTTTTTGGTGGGGGGAGGAGGATGGAGTGTTCCTCTTGTTGCCCAGGATGGAGTGCAGTGAGGCTATCTCGATCTCGGCTCACTGCAACCTCTGCTTCCCGGGTTCCAGCGATTCTCCTGCCTCGGCCTCCTGAGTAGCTGGGATTACAGGCATGTGTCACCATGCCCGGATAATTTTTGTATTTTTAGTAGAAACAGGGTTTCACCATGTTAGCCAGGTTGGTCTCGAACTCCTGACTTCAGGTGATCCGTCCACGTCAGCCCCCCCCCCCAGAGTGCTGGGATTACAGTCGTTAATCTCTTTGTATCTTTTCATACAGTCTTTTACATTGGCTTTTAACTTTAAGGTTCTATCTATCTACCTACCTAACTACCTACTTATCTGCTTACCTATGTACCCACCTAGCTAGCTATCAATCTTTATTTTACTATTTTTTAAAAAGTGACTTCTACGTTTTACTTCTACTCCCCTTCAACACAATTGTACTTGATTTCTTACTGGCTTCTCCCTCTCCCTCCTGCTTCCTCCCTCCCTCCCTCCTTCTTGCCTTCCTTCCTCCCTCCCTCCCTCCTTCTTGCCTTCCTTCCTCCCTCCCTCCCTCCCTCCCTCCCTTCCTTCCTTCCTTCTGTCCTCCTTCTGTTTCTCCATCCATACTCTCTGACATTTTCTCTCCTATCTTCACCCATTTCTCCCTCCTCCTTCTCACCTTTTTCTTCCTTCCCTTTTACTTTCTTTCCTCTCTCTATCATTCCTTCCTTTCTCCCACTGTTCTTTTATGCTCTTTCTATTGGCTCCTCTTATTAAACAGTCCCTCTTTTCTTTCCCTCTCATTCTATCCTTTTTATATATTCTTTTTCTTCACTTCTGCTTTTTATGTTTCATCTCTCTCTCTCTATCTCATCCATCTACCTACCTGCCAGCCCATCTACCTATCTGTTATAGCTATCTATTCAGCTATCAATCATCTACTTTCTTTATTTACATTTGTGTTTTGTTTTCCTGTCTCCAACTTCAAAATCTTTTTCCCCCAAAAAATTGTCCTTGGTTTTCTTGTTGGCTCCTCTGTCTCATTCTCATATTCTCTTTCTTCCTTTAACTGTGTTTGCTGTTAACTCATCTTCTATAAAAGTCCTTCTATAAGTGTCCTATTTTTCTTCTATAAATGTCCTATTATTTTTTAGGATCAGGGTCTTTGTCACCCAAACTGAACTGCATGGCACTATCATAGCTCACTGCAGTCTCAAACTTCTGGGTCCAAGCAATCCTCTTGCCTCAGCTTCCCAAAGTGCTGGGAACAGAGGCGTGAATCACCGCACCGGGCTAATTTTTTTAAATATTCTTTTTAGAGATAGGGTCTTGCTATGTTGCCCAGACTGGTCTTGAACTCATGGCTTCAAGCGCTCCTCCTGCCTCAGCCCTTTATAAAAGTTTTTCCTTGTTCCTAAGCTTGTTCTTTTCTTCCTTCCTCTCTCCCTCTCCCTCCCTGTTTCACTCTTTTGCTATTTTATTCTTGTTATATTTTATCTTTTATTTCTGATTTCCCTTTAATTTTGTGACAATATGGTTCTCTACCTAGATCTATTTTATTCTTTATATATTTTTTGTATTATGTTTTATTTCTCGTCTCTTTCTTTAAGAAATTATTTCATTCTTTTTCTCTCTTGCTTTCATTATTTACTGCTGTGGCGTTTCTTACGACCCTTGTTTGTTAAACATCTTTCTTCTCTCCTTTCTCTCTCTATCATTTTTGTAGTCTTTTCTTATTTGCTCTTCTTTTTTACATCTCTTAAATATATTTTATTATTGGCCCTTCCTTTTACAACTTTTTTTTTTCTCGTTCTTTTTCGTGTAATGTCTTCTTACAGGTTACTTGTTTTAAAACTTTTCTTGTTCTCTGTCTTTACTTCCGTCTCTTTCCTTTTCAGTCTCTTTGTCTTTTCTTTATATCTTTTTTGTACAGTTTATTCTTATTGGCCCCTTCCCAGTGGTGTAATGCTATCTCTTTCTTTCTGTTTCTCCCTCCTCCTTCCCTTCCTTTGTTTTTTCTTTCTTCTTTCTCTTTCTCTCATTCTATTTTTTATTTTCAAAAATTAATTATTTTAAAACATCTCTATTTGCTTCTTCATTTTTACCCCTTTCTACCTTCATTCTTCCCTTCTTTCTTTCTTATTTCCTTTCTCTATGTCTTGGCTGGCTCCCTTTCTTTCTTTTTTATTTCTCCTCTGCCTGCCCACTTGCTTTCCTTTCTTCCTTTTGCCTTCTTCCCTTCTTTCTACCTTTATTCCTTCCTCTCTTCCTATCCTCTCCTATATTCCCTCTTTCTTTCACTTTTTTTACTGGCCCCTTTCAAAAACAATTTTCATTTCCTCTTTTCCTTTCTAACTTTCTGTATGCACTTTTTTTTTTTTTTTTTTTTTTTGAGACAGAGTCTTGCTCTGTCACCAGGCACCAGGCTGGGGTGCAGTGACACAATCTAGGCTCACTACAACCTCCACCTCCCAGGTTCAAGCAATTCTTCTGCCTCAGCCTCCTGAGTAGCTGGGACCACAGGCGCCTCCACCATGCCCAGCTAATTTTTGTATTTTTTAGTAGAGATGGGGTTTCACCATGTTGGCCAGGATGGGTCTCGATCTCTTGACCTCGTGATCCACCTGCCTCAGCCTCCCAAAGTGTTGGGATTACAGGCGTGAGCCACCGCACCTGGCACACTGACTTTTTATTACTGAGTTCTCCTTTAGAAAATCTCCGTCTGTCTCTCCTTTCTTTCCCTATCCCTCCCTCTCTCCCTCCCTCCCTGCCTTTGGGCCTTCTTGCCTTCTTCCCTTCCTCCCTTCCTCCTTTCCTTCCTCTCTTCCTCCCTCCCTTCCTTTCTTCCTTCTTTTGTTTCCCCATCCATACTGTTTTCTCTTCCCTCACTCTTTCTTTCTAATTCTTTTTCGTGCCTTCTTTTTTTTTTTTTACTAGTTTCTTCCTTCTCTCTCTCTCACACACATCTATCCACCTACCTGCCAACCTACCTACTGTCTAGCTATCTATTCAGCTATCAATCATCTATTTTTCTGTCTCTATTTTTCTGTATTTTTTCTTGACACCAACTTTCATCATCTGTTTTTCATTGCAAAATTGTACTTGATTAATTTCTTATTAGCTCTCCTATCTCACTCTAATATTTCCTTTCTTTTTTTTTTTTTAAATCTGTATTCCTTACTGACTCATCCGTTATAAATGTCTTCCCTCCTTCCTAAGTTCCTCTCTCCCTTTCACTCTCGTTTTATTTCACTCTTTCCATCTTCTTGAACTATTTTTTCTATTGACTCCTTTCAGAACTTATTTCGTTCTCTTTCTGTCTTGCATTCATTATTTTTTTGCAGTGGCATTTCTTATTGACGTTTGCTTGTTAAACATCTAATATTTTCTCTCTTGAGCTCTTTCTTTCCTTCCCTTTTCTTTTAGTATCTTTCATTTTATTAATTGTTCCCCCCACTTTTTTTTTTTTTACATATTTCTCTCTATATCTCTCTTGAATGTCTTTTATTGTTGGCACCTTCTTTTATCTTGTAAAGTCTTTTTTTTTTTTTTTTTAATGGAGTCTTGCTCTGTCACCAGGCTGGAGGGTAGTGGCGCGATCTCGGCTCACTGCAACCTTCTCATTTTCAAACTCTTCTCTTTTTTTTTGTTCTGTCAGTATCTGTCTCTCTTTCCTTTTCTACTTCTTTATATCTTTTCTTTTTTTCTTATATTTTTGGTATACTTTATTCTTTCTGACTCCTTTTGTAACAGTAGAGGGAGGCTTAGCATGACTGACTCCATTTTTGCCTCTGACTCTGTGGTAATTTCCTTTAGGTTAAAAGCTTCTGCTCAGCTCTGCATGTACATGTGCTAATTGTTGGAGGAATTTAGCTTTTAATTCAACTTTTAAAAAAATGGTAATAAAACTCACTTTCCTGAAATTAACCTCCAATGAGATAAGGAAGTGTACACAGAGGTAGTAGTGTTATGTTAAAGATTTATAGGAACATTGTGACCTGACCTATGTCATCCAAAGAAGGTTTTACAACCTCCCCAGACCCTTTCTGGCACCCAGATGTCTGTGGTCATCCATTACCTCTTGACCTCAGCTCCCTCCTCTTCCTGCTTCCCTTAACGTAGAAAGGAGCACAAA
The DNA here is from genome assembly GCA_963574635.1 of Cheracebus regulus. Classification (NCBI taxonomy): domain Eukaryota; kingdom Metazoa; phylum Chordata; class Mammalia; order Primates; family Pitheciidae; genus Cheracebus; species Cheracebus regulus. The sequence continues at coordinate 26,590 of CAUYQU010052295.1, forward strand.
GTTCATACTAACTTAAGATAGTTCTTTAGGACACGAGTCCAGTAACTTCTTGGTTTGTTGGCTCTCTGAATAAAGCCACTTTCCCTGCCCCAATGCCTTGTCTCTGGACCTACTGGGTATTGTTGTATGGTGGGTGATATAAGCTTGGACTTGGTTATACATCCTGCTTGTGTAATGATTTTTTTCTTTTTTCTTTTCTTTTCTCTTTCTCTCTTTCTTTCTTTTGTTTCTGTTTCCTTTTCTTTTCTTTCTCTCTTTCTTCTTACTGTCTCTCATTCTCATATTTATCACCTTTATTGTACTTTTGGTTAGTCTATTTTAAACATCTTCTTTATATCTTTCTTAATTTCTTACTCCTTCTTACCTTCATTCCTTCCCTTATTCCCTTTCTCTAGTCTTTTTCTCACTTCCTTTATTTCTATTTATCTTTTATGCCTGTCTGAATGTGTGCTCACTTGACCAGCCATATTACATTCCTTCTGTCTTCTTCACTTCCTCTTCCTCATTCCTTTCTTCTTTCCTATCCTATCCAATCCTATCCATCAATTTTCCTTTACTCTCTATTTACTGGTTCCTTTAAAAAATATTTTTCATTTCTTCTCTTTCCTTTTCCAACTCTCCTTTATGTATTTTTATACTGTGTTCTCCTTTTGAAAATCATTTTTTCTGTTCTTTCTACCTATATCTCCTTCCTTTCTTATCTGCCATCTGTCTTATCTTACAGTAATATTTTAAGTGACTTCTTCCTTATAGATCCCTCTCCATGCTGTCCATAATTGTACTTAATTTTCTTACTTGCTTCTCCTTTTCAAACCCCTCATTTTGTCTGTCACTCTCACATTCTCTTTTTCTTATTTTACTCTGTTTTACAGACTCATCACTTTATTTATTATTTATTTATTTTAGAATTTTAGAGTCTTGCTGTGTTGCCCAGGCTGGGGTACAGTGGTGCAATCATAGCTCACTGCAGCCTCGAAATCCCGGGCTGAAGCAATCCTTCCACCTCAGCCTGCCAACTAACTGGGACCATAGGCACATGTCACTGCCCATCTAGTTTATTTTATTTGTAGAAACAGGATCTTCTTATGTTGGCCAGGCCAGTCTCGCAATGCTAGCTTCAAGGGATCCTCCTCCCTCAGCCTCCCAAAGTGCTGGTAGTATTGGTGTGAGCCACTCTGCCTCTCCCTTTACCTCAGGTTTCTTTGTGTGGATTAGGGGTGGCTATTATAACACTCTGATGCATTATTAAGCATGTCAACTGCCTCTTTCGACTCTAGCATTTTTGTTTGATTTTTAGATTATTTCAATGTCTTTGTTAAATTTATCTGATAGACTTCTGAGTTCCTTCTCTGTATTATCTTGAGTTTCTTTGAGTTTCCTCAGTACAGCTATTTTGAATTTTCTGAAAGGTCACATATCTGTTTCTCTAGGATTGATCCTTGTGTGCTATTTAGTTCACTTGATGAGGTCATGCTTTCCTGGATAGTCTTAATGCTTGTAGATGTTTGTTGGTATCCGGGCATTGAGGAATTAGGCATTTATTGTAGTCTCAGTTTGGGCTTGTTTGTGCCCATCCTACTTGAGACAGCTTTCCAGGTATTCAAAGGGACTTGGGCCCCAAGCCCAATAATGCTGTGGTTCTTGCAGACTCATAGAGGTACAGCCTTGATGGTCTTGGATAAGATGCAGAAGAAGTCACTGGATTACCATGCAGAGACTCTTGTTCTCTTCCCTTCCTTTCTCCCAAACATACAGAGTCACTCTGTGCTGAGCCATCTGGAACTGGGGATGAGGGAACCCTAGTGCTCCTGTGGCCACCAGCACTGGGACTGTGCTAGGTCAGACCTGAAGCCAGTCCAGCACTGGGTCTCACCCAAGTTCCGCTGTAACCACTACTTGGCTACCACCTATGTTCACTCAGGCCCTAGGGCTCTATGACCAGCATATAGCAAAGCCAGCCAGGTTTGTGTTCCTCCTTTCAGGGTGATGAGTTCCCCTAGGCCCTGGGCGTGTCTAGAGATGCTGTCTGGGAGGCAGGGATTAGAGTCAAAAACTTTAGAAATTTTTCTGATATTCTATACAACTGTGGCTAAGCTGTCACTCAAACCACAAGACAAAGTCTTTTCCATTCTTCCCTTCCCTTTCCAGAGGCAGAGGAGCCTCTCACTGTGGCCACCATCAACACTGGCCCATGGCAGGGTTCTGCCAGTCCATTGTGATGTTCACTTAAAAGCCAAGGGCTTCTCTGTCAGCTTGTGGTGAATGCTGCCCAACCTGGGACTTAGTCTTCAGGGCAGTAGACTCTCTCTGCCCCAGGGTAGGTCCAGAAATGCTGTTCAAGAGTCTAGGCATGGATTCAGGGACCCCAAGAGACTGCTGGTTGCTCTACTTCTCTGTGGCTGAGCTGGTACCCAAGGTGCAAGACAAAGATCCCTTTACATTTCCCCTCTGCCTTTCTCAAACAGAAGGAGTCTCTGATCATAGCAACCACCGTTGGGAATGTGCTGGGTCACACTTGAAGCCAACACATCTCAGAGCCCAAGGCTCATGGTACACTATCTGGGTAACCAACAGTAGTTGGTTATTCAGAACCTAAGGGTTCTTTAGTTAGCAGACGATGAATCCTGACAGGCCTGGATGCTTCCCTTCAAGGGAGTGGATTTCCTTCTGGTCCACGGTGTGTCTAGAAATGTCCATGAGCTAGGTCCTGGAATGGAGGCCTCATGACTCTGTCCAATGCCCTGTTCTATTGTAGCTGAGCTGGTATCCAAGATTCAAGACAAAGTCCTCTTACTCTTCACTCTCCTCTCCTTAGACAGAAGGAAGGAGTCACTTTCATTTCTGAGGGCTGTGCAGTGCAAGGCTGGCACAAGCATTTCCTTAGACACCCTGGCTGGTGTCTCTGTAAGTCACATGCCACAATAGTCCTCTGGCTCTGAGCCCAGCCCAGCACTAGGAATTGCCTAGGAATGTGGTCCTTGTGCCCAAGACTGCCTTTCAAGTTTACCTAGGACACCAGAGCACTTTGGCCCACAGTGGTGAGGCCTGTGGAGAGACTTAAGTTCCAACCACTGGGACAGGCGATTTCTTTCTGGCTGGGTCTGATTCGAATGCTCCCTCCATGTGCAGGTGCTGACTGAGGCCAGAACGGCATTCCTCCTGCTGACAGACAGCACCGAGTGCGATGTAAACTTCTCCAGTGGCTGCACTCTCCCTCCCGTAAGTGCACAGATTCTCTTTCTGCCCAGCATGGCCACTTTCCTCCCAGGGGATGGAGGAGGAGTGGTGTCAGTGATCCAAGACTGTCTCTCCTAACCTTTTTAGTGCCTCTTTTAGCAATATGAAGTTAAAACCAGGGACAGCAATTGCTAATCTGATTTTTGGTTGTCGTGACAGTGATTTTTTTTTGTGTGTAGTTAGTTGTTAAAATGTGGTGTTCCTGCTGGGAGGATAAATGATGTAGGCTTCTATTCAGACATCTGGCTCTGCCCTCCTAAACTTCTCTTTCTTCCATCCCTTCTTTCCTTCTTTGTTGCCTTTCTCTGGCTTTTCTCACTCCACGTGGTTCTTTCTCTCCTCTTACCCTGCCTGTATGCCTTCATTTCTTTCTTCTGCCCATTTTATCCTTCCTTCTTTCTTTGCTTCCCTTTTCCTCCTTCATGCCTTTCTCCCTCCTTCCTTTCCCTATTTCCTTTGTTCCATTCTTTCATTTTTTTATTGGTTCTTGTTTTTAAACATTTTTATATTTATCTGTATCTCTTTTTTTCTCTCTTTCTTAGTATCTGTTTCTACAGTTTTGGCTTATGCTTCTTAAAGTCTGATCTATCTAATCTATCTATCTATCTATCTATCTATCTATCTATCTATCTATCTATCTGTCTATCTATCTATCTTATCTATCTTTTTATGTATCATCTATCACATCTGTCTGTATATCTCCTTGATCTTATGTCTTAAAGTGTGATCTATCTATCTACCTACCTACCTATCTTTCTATCCATCCATCTATCTAATTATGTATCTATCATCTATCATGTCTGTCTGTCTGTAGGTTTCTCTGGTTGATCTATCATCTATCTATATACCTATTCACTTACTTATGTACCCACCCAGCTATCTATCTATACTCATTTTACTTTTTCTTTACTGGCTCTTATTTTTTTGAAATCTCCTTTCCCTCGACATAATTGTGCTTGATTTTCTTACTGGGTCCTCTCTCCCACACTCATATTTTCTTTTCTCGTTTAACTGTTCTACTGACTCATGCTTTTAAAACTTCTATCCATCCATCTGTCATTCATCATCCATTCATCTATGTATCTATCTACCTACCTCTCTTCTTTCCACCTACCTATCATCCTTCTATTTGTATTTATTTTACTCTATTTTGTAACTGATTTATTTTTAGATCTCTTTTTGTCTCTGTCCTCCAAAGATGTACTAAATTTTCTTACTAACTCCTTTTAAACTTCTGTGTCTCTCTCACAGAGTGAGACTCAATCTCAAATAATAATATAATACACAAAATTAGCCAGGCATGGTGGCAGGTGTCTGTAATCCCAGCAACTTGGGAGGCTAAGGCAGGAGGGCTGAGGCAGAAGAATCACTTGAACCTGAGAAGCGGAGGTTGTAGTGAGCTGAGATGGTGCCATTGCACTCCAGCCTGGGCAACAAAAGCGAAACTCCATCTTAAAAAAAAAAAAAAAAAGAAGAACCTGGGATGATTTGCAGGAAAACATGAGCTATCAGGCACTGCTTGATTAAAGGAATTCTGTTTTGCAGTTATTCAAGAAGCTTTTTAGAACAAATACAGCTTTGCTGACCAGACATAACGTTGACTTGGAGATCTCTGTGTGCCACTTGGATACCCATGGCCTTGTCATGTAAACCCAACAGATGCAAATCTGGGGTTATTGAATGCAACAGAAGAACAATGAGTACTGGCTTTATAGAAAGGATTATAGGGGGCTTCTCAGATTGATCGGCGGAAGGCTTCCTTTTACACCATAACCTCTCCCAGCCTTTGAATACACTCCTCGTTCCAAAAGTCTGACCGATAGGCAACTTTTCTCCTTCCTTCCTTCCTTCTCTTTCCCTTCTTCCCTTCCATTTCACTCTTGTTGCCCAAGCTGGAGTGCAATGGTGTGAAATCTCGGCTCACTGCAACCTACACTCCCGGGTTCAAACAATTCTCCTGCCTCAGCCTCCCAAGTAGCTGGGATTACAGGCATGTGCCACCACACCTGGCTAATTTTGTATTTTCAGTAGAGATGGGGTTTCTCCATGTTGTTCAGGCTGGCCTCAACCTCCCAACCTCAGGTGATTCACCTGCCTCGGCCTCCCAAAGTGCTGGGATTACAGGAGTGAACCACCATGCCCAGCTGCTCTGGTTTTCTTTGACAATCCTTCCCTGCCTCCTTCTCTTTTCCTGGCTCCTGTTCTTAATTTTTCATCTCTTTCTTGCCCAGTCTTTTTAAAAATCTGATCTATCTATCTATCTATCTATCTATCATCTATCTACCTATATCTATCAATCATCTATCATTCTATCCAGCCTGGGCAATATATTGAGACCCTACCAATACAAAAAGTAAAAAAAAGAAAAAATTAGCTGGGCTTGATGGCGCATGCCTGTAATCCCAGCTATGAAGAACTGTGAACAGGAACACAGAGACAGTCCTTTCTTGTCCAGTCGTTTGTAAAATAGTCAGATCCCTACCTATCTATCTATCATCTATCTATCTATCATCTATCTATCTATCATCTATCTATCTATCTATCTACTGTCTTCTATCATCTATCTATCTTCTATCTATCTATCTATCATCTATCTATCTATCTATCTATCTATCTTTTAGGGTAGATATAAATCATCTATCATTCTATCTTTTAGGGTATTCTTCTACTCTAAATCTCTCTTGCTTTCATGGACAGTTGTACTTGATTTCCTTACTGGTTCTTCCTTTTCAAACACCTTTCTCTCATTCTTACAATTAATTTCTTTTCCTTTACTTTCCCTTTGTACTGACTCTTTTAAACTTTTTTCTCTCACTCTCTTTTCCTTCCTCCTTCATCCCTCCTTTCCTTCCTTCTGGTTCTGTATGTTTTTCTTGCTCCCCCTTTTCATTCTTTTCTTTGCTTACCTACTTTCCATCCTTCCTCTCCTCCCTCCTCCCTTCTTTCCTCATTTCTTCCTTTCTGTCTTCCTTTTTCCCTTTTTCCTCCATCCTTCCTTTTGTCCTCCTTCACTCCTCCCTCCTTCCCACCTTTCTTCCTTCCTGCCCACCTGCCTTTCATTCTTCTACAGTCTTTTTACTGGTTCCTCTTATTAAACTTTACTTCTTTCTCTCTCTTTAAACTCTCATTTTTGTAATGTATTACTGGTTTTGCCTTTTTTTTTTTTTGGCTTGCTCTATCACCCAGGCTACAGTGCAGTGGCACAATCTCAGCTCACTGCAACCTCCACCACCCAGGTTCAAGTGATTCTCCTGCCTCAGCCTCCTGAGTAGCTGGGACTACAGGCGCATGTCACCAAGCCTGGCTAATTTGTTTGGTGTGTATTTTTAGTAGAGACAAGTTTTCACTATATTAGCCAGGATGGTCTCAATCTCCTGACCTCATGATCCGCCTGCCTCAGCCTCCCAGAGTGCTGGGATTACAGGCATGAGCCACCGCGCCCAGCCAGGTTTGCCTTTTAAAAGTCAGTTATGTTCATTTCAGCACAACATCTTCATTTTACTGAAATATTTAGGTATTTATTTTTAGTGAACTTACTTTTTACACATCTCTTTCTTCCTGTTGTCCACAATTCTTCATTTTCTGACTGGCTCCTTTTGAAACATTTTCCTTTGTCTTTCATGTTCAGATTCTCCTATTTTTTTTTATTTTACATTTTCCTAGTTACTCGTTCCTTTTACAATCAAAAAAAAATTTTTTTTTTAGACAGGATCTTGTTCTGTTGCCCAGGCTGGAGTGCAGCGGCACAATCATGGCTCACTGCAGTCTTGACCTCCTGGGCTCAAGTGATCCTCTCATCTCTGCTCTCAAGTAGCTGGGATTATAGGCATGTATCACCATGCCTAGCTAATTTGTTTTCTTTTTACTTTTTGTAGAGGCAGGATCTCATATATTGCCCAGGCTGGTTGGAATTCCTGGGCTCAAGCGATCTTCCCTCCTCAGACTCCCAAAGTGCTAGGATTACAGGGAGAGCCACCTCACCTGGCCCTTTTTGCACTTTTCCCCTTTGTTGCCACTTTTCCTCCCCCTTTCCCTTTTTATTTGTCTCTTGCTGAGTTTCTCTCACTCCCTTTTAGGAATTTTTTGTCTTTTCTGTGCCTGCATTCATGCATTTTTCCTCCCTCCCACCCTCCCATTTTCTCTTTCCTAATCTGTCATTACTTTTTCCCTCATTACTTCCTCTCATTTTCCTCCATTCTGCCTTCTCCATCTCTCTTTCTTCTTTTACTCTCATCTTACTGGCTCCTGTTTTAAAACCCTTTCCTTTCCTTTTGTCTCTCTTTGTAACTCTTTCATTTTTGTATTGTCTTTTTTACTGGCTTTGAAAAACAGTCCTATGTTTCTAGCTGCTTATCTAGCTATCAAATTATCTACATTTTACTGGACATGTAAAACTGATTTTTATGTTTTGATTTTACCCCAAGCATATGACTGACACAATTGCTTTTGATTTTTTTATTAACCCCACATTTTAAACTTCTTTTCTCCTCTTGTTTTTCTGTTCTTTTCATACTGTCATTTTTTTGCATCTCTTTTCAAAAGTTTATCATACTTACCCATCTGTCTATATTTTACTGTATTTTTATAGTGACTTTTACAGTTTTTAATCACCCCCATGCTTTATTTTCTTACTTTGCTCCTCTTTAAGCTTTTTTCTTTCTACATTTTTGACTGCTTTTGACTGGCTTTTCCTCTTTAGAGTCTTACCTAGATACCTATCTATCCACCTATCTACCTACAAAACGAACTAGGTATCAATTATCTCTATTTCGATTTCTCTTTGTGGCTTTTCAAAATGCATCCCCGCAATGTTGTACTGGATGTTTTTACTGTCTCCTTTTTAATCTCCTCTTCCTTTTGTCCCCTTTATTTTACTCTTTTCCTGCTGCCCCATCCCTTTTAAAGTTCTTCCTGTTTTCTCTCTCTACCCCATCTTTTCTTTCTCATTTTTTTCTTCTGTCGTGTCTTTTACTGGCTCTCAATTTCTACTTTCTTTCTCCTCTCTCTCTAGCCTCTCTTACTCCCTCCCTTCCCTTTTCCTCTGTCCCTCCCTCTCCCCACTCCCTCCCTCTTCCCTTCCGTCCCTCCCCTTTTTAACTCACTTTTTACGGGTTCCTCTTCTTTAAGTTTTTTCTTTCCTCCTCTTTCTCTCTCTTTTTCCTGCTAACTTGTTGTAATGTCTTTTATTTCTGGTTTATTATTTTTAAAGTCAGATCTATGTATCTGTCTACCAATCATTATCACATTTATTTTACAACCTTTAAAAAAACCGAAATTCCTCTTGTAAGTCAGCCCTCACCCCCAGTTGTACTTGAGTTGCTTCCTGGCTCCTCCTTTCAAACTTCTTAGGCAATCACATTCCTTCTTCTAATCTCTCTGTCACCCTCCTGCTAATTGTACTTGATTTTCTAACTGGCTCTTCTTCAAATTTTACTCTTCTCACTTCCACATTCTATTGTTTTAACTTTACTTTTTCCTACTGACTTACCTTTTTAAATTTCTTTCTTTTCTACCTCCTGCTCTCCCCCATTCCTCTCTACCTCACTCCCCCTTTTCTTGTTCCTGTGCCTTTTTTTCTGTATGTCTTTTTTTTTGCTCCTTTTCTTTCACTTTCTTCCTCCTCCCCCACCCTCTTTCAGTCTATTTGTTTCTTTGCCTTTGTCCTCCCTCCATTCCTTCATCCAGAGTGTGTGCTTGTGTTTCCTACTGGCTGCTTCTGTTCCACTTTCTTTTTCTCTCTATTCTCTTTCTCTCCCTCTCTCCATTTCATACTTTGTTTCTACACTGTCTTCTCTTACCACTTCCTCCTTTTCAACCTTTTTGTTCTGACTTTTTCTCTATTTCTTGCTTTGTGTATTTTTAAATGTCTTTTCCTTTATAACCCTTTACAAACATTTTATCTTTGTCTCACTACCTTTCTCTCTCTCTCTCTTTCTCTCTCTAGAGAGGAGAAAAATAAGACAAAAACCTTGCCAGCATCCTTTCCAGAAAAAACATCTTTGCCAGAAAAACCCACGTAGAAAGGAGCTTCTGTACAACAAAAGAAATGATCATTAGAGTGAACCAGCAACCAACAGAATAGGAACAAATTTTTGCAATCTACTCATCTAACAAAGGGCTACTATCCATAATCTACAAAGAACTAAAACAGATTTACAAGAAAAAAAAAAAACACAAAAGAACCCATTCAAAAGTGGGTGAAGGATATGAATAGATACTTTTCAAAAGAAGACATATATGAGGCCAACAAACACGAAAAAATGCTCATCACTGGTCATTAGAGAAATGCAAATCAAAGCCACATTAAGATACCATCTCACACCAGCTAGAATGGTGATCATTAAAAAATCTGGAGACAACAGATTCTGGAGAGGATGTGGAGAAATAGGAACACTTTTACACTGTTGGTGGGAGTGTAAGTTAGTTCAACCATTGTGGAAGATGGTGTGGCAATTCCTCAAGGATCTTGAAATAGAAATTCCGTTTGACCCAGCAATCCCATTACTGGATATATACCCAAAGGATTATAAATCATTCTGTTATAAAGACACATGCACACATATGTTCATTGTAGCACTGTTTACAATAGCAAATACCTGGAACCAACCCAAATGCCCATTGATGATAGACTGGACGAGGAAAATGTGGCACATATACACCATGGAATACTCTGCAGCTATAAAAAACGATGAGTTTGTGTCCTTTGTGCGGACATGGATGAATCTGGAAACCATCATTCTCAGCAAACTGACACAAGAACAGAAAATCAAACAACACATATTCTCACTCATATGCGGGTGTTGAACAATGAGAACACATGGACACGGGGAGGAGAGCATCACACACTGGGGTCTGTTGGGGGCGTCTTGGGGAGGGACAGCGGGGGGTTGGGAGGTT
>CAUYQU010052296.1:0-64865 GCA_963574635.1 Cheracebus regulus
AGACTCCATTCAACAGTGGCGGCGGAGGTTGCACTGAGCCGAGAGTGCCCCACCCCACAACAGCCTTGACACAGAAGAAGCCACAATCTCAAAAAAAAAAAAAAAAAAAAAAAAAAGAGAGAGAGAGAGGGAACACGGCCCTACCCAACACCTTGATTTTGGACTTCTATCCTCCAGAACTGTGAGAGAATAAATTGCTACTCTTTTTTTTTTTAAGATAGAGGCTCACTGCAATCTCCACCTACCAGGTTCAAGCAATTTTCCTGCCTCAGCCTCCAAAGTAGCTGGGACTAGAGGCATGTGCCACCACACCCAGCTAATTTTTGTATTTTTAGTAGAGACGGGATTTTGCCATGATGGTCAGGCTAGTCTCGAACTTCTGACCTCAAGTGATTCGCCCACCTAAGCCTCCCAAAGTGCTGGGATTACAGATATGAGCCACCCTCGCCCGGCCAATAAATTGCTATTCTTTAAAGCCATCTACTTTGTAGTGATTGATTATAGCAACCCTAAGGAAAGTCACAGGTAGATCTAAGACACACACTTGGGTAGTCTTCTGGAACTTGCTTTTTTTTTTTTTTTTTTTTTTAAACTCAGCATCATGTTTCTGAGAATTATTCTTGCTGTTGACCTAGCTGTGGTTCTCTATTCATTTTCTTCAGTATCAAGGGCAATATCTCATCAGAGATATATCAAAAATATACATAGCCAGTTGTGGTGGTTCATGCCTGTAATTCTAACACTTTGGGAGGCCAAGGCATGGAATTGCTTGAACCCAGGAGTTTGAGATCAGCCTGAGCAACAAAACTAGACCCCATCTCTACAAAAAAATTTCTTTTTAATTGGCTGGACATGATGGCACACATGGGTAGTCCCAGCTACTCAGGAGGCTTAAGTGGGAGGATCATCTGAGCCAGGAATTTGATGCTGCAGTGAGCTATAATCACATCACTGCACTCCAGCCTGGGTGACAGAGCAAGACCTTGTCTCGAAAATATATAATAATGATAATAGTAATAATACATTATTGAAAAACCTTTAATTCTGTTCTTTCTAAAATGATTATGCATCTGTTTTGGGATACACTCTCTTATAGTATTTATGTTCCTTTATTTTATTTCAAATGTTTGAGAAAAGTTTCTAAATAAATTTTAAAATTGATTACATATTTATCTTTACACATATGTGTTTGGCAGAATAATGACCTTTTAAAGATATCCATGTCTACATATCTGTGAATCTTACCTTGTGTGGGAACATATTATAAGGATGTGATTAAATTAAGGGCCTCTGAGGTGGGTGGTTATCTAGGTGAGGCTATTTTTTTTTTTTTTTGAGATGGAGTCTTGCTCTGTCCCCAGGCTGGAGTGCACTGACGTGATCTTGGATCACTGCAACCTCCGCCTCCTGGGTTCAAGAGATTCTTCTTCCTCAGCCTCCCAAGTAGCTGGGACTACAGGCACATGCCACCAAGCCCAGCTAATTTTTGTATATTTATTAGAGACGAGGTTTCACAATGTTGGCCAGGATGGTCTCGATCACTTGAGGTCAGGAGTTCAAGACCAGCCTGGCCAATATGGTGAAACCCTGTCTCTACTAAAAACACAAAAATTAGCCAGGCATGGTGGCACGTGCCTGTAATCCCAGCTACTTGGGAGGCTGAGGCAGGAGAATCGCTTGAACCTGGGAAGCGGAGTTTACCATGAGCCAAAATTGCACCACTGCACCCTAGCCTCAGTGACAGAGTGAGACTCTGTCTCAAAAAAATAAATAAACTCAGAGGTCAGAATTTTAAAACTATATAGTGAATTAGTTATCCCTCTTTTTCTCTTAATTTATAACTTGTAAATTGTTCATTTTGCAGAAACAAGAATTGAAATGGTGTGACTATAAAAAAGAAGCTGTGGCTTTATTGTCTCATCTCTCCCAAATCAGTTTGTTTGCTATCTGAAGGGAATAAAAAGCAAGTTAATAAAGGCAGTAAAAGTAAATGCACAATTATTGAATAGTTGGTTATTCATCCTCATTCCATTTGGGCTGTCTGGCAGATGTACCAACTTCACTGTCAGCTCTTACTCAAGAGTGATCTCAGGAAAATTGCCTCATGTTGCCCTGTGTACATGGAACATTTAAAAATCAGAATACCAGAAAATGTTCTGTGATGTAGAGTACAGTGAATGACTTTCACATTATCTATACAGGGTATCTAAATATATTTTCCAGTCTCTAGCCTCCTTCTATTAATTTTCCTTATTTTGTATTATGAGAATGTTAATAAGTCCCCTCAAAATCTTTTTTCAAACTAGGCAAAGAATGAAAAATAGGACAGGTGTGATGGCTCCTGCCTGTAATCCCAGCACTTTGGGAGGCCCAGGCAAGTGGATCACTTGAGTTCAGGAGTTTGAGATCAGCCTAGGCAACATGGTGAGATGCTTTCTCTACAAAACAAACAAACAAAAAATGGCCCAGCGTGGTGGTGTGTACCCGTAGTCCCAGCACTATGGGAAGCCAAGGCAGGAGGACTGCTAGAGTCTAGGAGTTCAAGACCAGCTGGGCAGCATGGCAAAACTCTGTCTCTGCAACAAAAAGCAAAGCAAAACAAAACAAAACAAATTACCTGGGAGGGCTGGTGTGTGCCTATAGTCCCAGATGCTAGGGAGGCTGAGGTGGGAGGATTGATTGAGCCTGGGAGGTTGAGGCTGCAGTGAGCTATGACTACACCACTGCACTCCAGCCTGGGTGACACAGTAAAACCCTGACTCAAAAAATAAAAATAAATATTCCCCCTTTCCTAGCACCCAGGTATTGAGGAAATGGAGCATGCCTAAAGGCTCCAAAGTGGGAAAAGTGCAGGAGGGAAGAAAGAGTCGTGACTGGAGTAGGAAGGGAGAGTGGGAAAGGGAATGATAGAAAACTAATTTAAAAGTTAGCCAGATGTGGTAAGTTGCACCTGAGTCTGTGGCTAACCACATACAACCATAAAATATCCTTGGCATACAATAAACTCCATCTATTTCTCATTTTCAACTTGCCTACTCTGTGGGTTGACAAGAATTTGGCCAATATAGACTGACATCAGCAGGCGTTGCTCCGGGCCAAGGGCTAACTTATCTTTGCTCAGTTTCTCTCAATCATCTAGGGTCACCCAGATCAGAAGATAATTTTAGACAGGCATAGTTGTGTGTGTGTGTGCACGTGTGCACGTTCATGCGTGTGTGTGTGTATGTGTGTGTGTGTGTGTGTGTGTGTAGAGCAAAGCATATCAGTAATAGAATCTTTCTTTTCCAGAAGTAGCCCTCAGTTGTGTGACCTTGGACATTCTGGTATTTAGTTAGCTCAGATGTAAAGTGGGGATGCGAATCATGTCTACCTTTCAGGGAGGATGACACCAAGAAATCTGAAGGACCTATTCAATTTCCACTTCCACTAGTGGTTAGTGGATTATTTGCTTCATCTCATTCTCCTCAGTAGTAGATATCACCAGGCATGGTGGCTTGCTCCTGTAACCCCAGCACTTTAGGAGGCTGAGGTGGGAAGATCACTTGAGGTCAGGAGTTTGAAACCAGCCTGGGCAATATAATGGGATCCTGTTTCTATAAAAAATTTTAAAATTACTTGGGCATCTTCCTTCCTTCCTTCCTTCCTTCCTTCCTTCCTTCCTTCCTTCCTTCCTTCCTTCTTCCTTCCTTCCTTCTTCCTTGCTTCCTTCTTTCCTTCCCTCTTCCTTCCTTCCTTCCTTCCCCTCCCTCCCTCCTTCCTTTCCCTTTCCCTCTTTCTTTCTTTCCCTCCTTCCCTCCCTCTCTCTCTCTGTCTCTCTCTCTCTTTCTTTCATGTGGTCCACTTTGGGAGGCTGAGGTGGGTAGATCATTTGAAGTCAGGAGTTCGAGACCAGGCTGGCCAACACAGTGAAAACCAGCTTCTACTAAAAATAAAAATAAATTAGCCAGCTGTGGTGGCAGGCACCTGTAGTCCCAGTTACTTGGGAGGCTGAGGGAAGAGAATTGCTTGAACCCAGGAGGCAGAGGTTGCAGAAGATGAGAGAGAGAGAGAGAGAGAGAGAGAGAGAGAGAGAGAGAGAGAGAGAGACAGAAAGGGGGAAGAAAGGGGGAAGAAAGAAAGAAAAAGAAGAAAGAAAAAGAAAGAAAGGAAGGAAAGAAGAAAGAGAAAGGGGGAAAGAGAAAGAGAAAAAGAAAGAAAGAAAAGAAAAAGAAAAAAGAAAAGCGGAGGGAGGGAAGGAAGGAAGGAAGGAAAGAGATGTGGTCTCACTCTGTCACTCAGGAGGCTAGGGTGCAACGGCACAATCACAGCACACTGTAGTCTGGAACTCCTGGTCTCAGGCAGTCCTCCCACCTCGGCCTCCTAAAGTGCTAGGATTACAAGCGTGCACCACCATGCCCAGGCTAAAATTTTAATTTTATCCATTTCCCACAAGAAGAAAAGTATAAATGGGGGTACCAGATATTCAGATTTTATTGATATGTCACAAAAATCCCACTTAACTCTCATTTATTAATAAGATAGTGACTTATTTTTGTTCTCTCAACTGCCAGTTTAAAAATAAAAACAAAAGCTAGAGTGTATACTATATTATATTCTACCTTTCTATTTAAAGTAGTAAACATTTTTCCAAGTCATAATTTCAATATAACTTTTAATGACTTGATAGATTTTATGCATGAATATATCATAGATTTAAATAATGTCCTATTTCTGGGCATTTGGGTTAAGTATTTAGCTATTAAGAATAATGCCAAAATAAACATCCTTGTATGTAAGTTTTATACACATCTCTGATTCATTTTTCCCCCTTTTTTGTGGAGAATGGGGTCTCACTATGTTGTCTAGGCAAATCTTGAACTCCTGGCCTCAAGCTATCTTCCCACCTCTGCCTCCCTAAAGGTTGGGATTACATGCATGAACCACCATGCCTGGCTCACATCTCTAATTCTTTATATTAAGTTATCAGACATGCACTTACTGGGTTAAATTGCATGAACACTTAGTCCACTTATCAAAGTCTTAGTCCACTTTATTGTATTTACATACAATCTACAAATTCATCATAATCAGGATAAACATTTCCATAATCTCTACGAGTTTCTTCATGCCTCCTATAGTCAATGCCTTTTTTGACACCCCCCACCCATCATAACCACTGATTCTGCTGTCATTCTAGTTTTGCCTTTCTAGAAATGCATACAAATGGAATCATGCACCATGTGGTCTTTTGTGTCTGGCTTCTCTCACTTAGCATACCACCCTTGAGATTAATCTGTGGTGTGTATTGGCAGTCGGTTCCTTTTTAATATTTATTATTCATTTTCGAGACGGAGTCTTGCACTGTCACCTAGGCTAGAGTGCAGGGGCAAGATCTCAGTTTACTGCAACCTCTGCCTCCCAGATTCAAGCAATTTTCCTGCCTCAACCTCCCGAGTAGTTGGGATTACAGGTGTGCACCACCATGCTGGAAAATGTTTGTATTTTTATTAGAGACGGGGTTTCGCCATGTTAGCCAGGCTGGCCTCGAACTCCTGAACTCAGGTGATCCACCGCCTCAGCCTCCCAAAGGCTGGGATTCCAGGTGTGAGCCAGCGTGCCCAGCCAGCCTGTTCCTTTTTATTGCTGAGTAGTATTCTATCTTGTTATCCACTCTTTAGTTGATTGATGTTTGAATTGTTCCCAATTTTTGACTGTTATGGATAAAGCAGATATGAACATTCACATACAAGTCTGTGTGGAACATGAGCTTTCATTTCCTTTGGGTAAACAATAGTGAGGAGCAAATTTATAAGTTATATGGTAAATATTTAATTCTATAAGAAACTGCAAAACTGTTTTCCAAAATGGCTGTACCAGCTTGCTCTGGTCACTATGCATCTTCAACAACACTTAGTATTGTCTTTTTTATCTCATTAATATGTAGTGTATCTTAATGTGACTTTTATTAGTGTTAATTTGTTCATATTATCTTCAATTAATAACTTACAGCATTATCTTTGCTGTAAACATAATGAACATCTTTTCATGTTTAAATGTCTTATTGGACATTTATTTATCTTAGTTGAAGTATTTTTTCAAAGCAAGTGGAGGGTTTGAGGGACTTGGGGATATGAAGCAGTAATAACACATGGCAAGCTTTATTGAGTGGTTCTTGGGCAATGGTGTTATGAGAGAGGAAGTCCTTCACAGCATGAGACTTTCTGAATGCTAACAATGAGGGGCCTACCCTCCAGTAGGAGAGGGAGGGTATGGGAACTCCTAGGGAGAAGAGGAAAATCAGAGAGGGAGCTTACATGCCCGGGTGATAACACTCCAGTAGCATGGTAGGGGAGTCTCTGGATCAGAGAATATTGAAGGACAACAGCAGCAGTGATTTGGGTCCTGGGGCTTATCTTATATATTGCTAGCAAGTGTGGAGTGACTTCACGGATTATACCAACCAGGCAGGTACTAAAGTGCTGAAAATCTTGTTTGGGCTTAAAAAAAAATTAGATGTGTAAAAAAATTGACTTTGGCACTGATGGACTTTTGAACTAATAGGTCTCAGCCTGCAGTGAAGAAATAAACAAGCTAGAAGCAAATACATCCAGGCCATTGTTGGCTCACTTATATAAGAAAGCTTTTGCTGATATTTTTAATTAGGTTATCTGTTTTATTACTGATTTGTAAGAGTTCTTTATATATCCTGGAGAGGAATCCTTCATCAGATGTCTTGCAAATGTTTTCTTCCTTTTATGTAGCTTGTTTTTACTGTATTTTGATAAGGAAAAGTTATTAATTTTGATGGTCCAATTTATCATTTTTTTTCTTTTATGCTTCCTACTTTTTATGTCTTATCTAAGAAATGTTTGCATCAACTAAGACCTCAAGATTTTTCTCCTATTTTCTTCTAGAAGTTCTATGGTTTTAGTTCATGTTTAGGTTTATGACTCAAGTCCATCTTTGAATACAGTATGAAGGAAGGAACAAGTCTCATCTTTTTGCATATGGATATCCAAACGTTCCAGCACTGCTCCTGACCCCTAACTCCCATATCCCTTGTTATAGTCTTTTGTTATACTGTTGGAATGCTTTAGGCCTCAGAAGAAAACAAATTCTTCAGAAAACAGAATCTCTCTCTGATCTTCCTTCCCCTGCCCTCCTTCCACCAGCCCAATGCAGGACTCTAATCTCCCCCTACTTTTCTGACTGTGGGTCATAAGACCCTCATTTCAGAAGGGTCCTGCCCCATGCCCTGAAGGAAAAAAATGCTGCCAGAGAGGCCAAGAATCTGAAAAGACCAGTCTTCCTGGGTTTTCTCCCTCAGTAATAGCAATGAATAGTATGATCTTATTAATATTAGATCATACTCTTTTTCTCCATTCTGATTTCCACACAGTCCTCATCATGCCTATCCAATGAAGTCTCCATAAAACATCCAGGAGGACAGAGTGAGGGAAGCGTCCAGATATCTGAACATGCGAAGGTTCCTGGAGGGCGTGTGCCTGGGGAGGGCATGAAAACTCTTCACCCCTTCCTCCATACCTTGCCCCGTTTATCTCTTCACGTGTATTTTTTTTTTTTTTTTTTTTTTTTTGGTAATATCCTTTAAACCAGCATATGTGTTCTGTGAGCCACTCTAGCAAATCAATTGAACCCATACAGGGGGTCAAGGGGGAACCCTATCTTGAAGGTTGTTGATCAGATGTTCTAGAGGCCCAGACTTTCGACTGGCATCTGAAGGTGGTGGCAGTCTTGCAGGACTGAGCCCTCGATCTGTGGGATCTGAGGCTATTTCCAGGTAGATCATGTCGGAGTTGAACTGGAGGACACCCAGCTGGTGTCTGCTGCATAATTAATTGCTTTGGTGTGTAGGGGAAAAATCTCCACACATTTGGTAACAGATGTCTTCTCTGTGTTGATTATTGTGTGGTGTGAGAGCAGAGGAAAAAGTTCGTTTTTCTGCACTTATTATTTTACATAAATTTATACATTTGACAATTTATATAATCAAAATCACACTATCTTGATTACTGTGGTTTTAGTCTTAAAGCCAGGTAGTGTAAGTTCTCCAACTTACTTGTCTTGGCTACCCTAGAGCCCTTGTATTTCCATATATTTTTTAGCATCAGCCACTTGAGTTTTGTATTTTTTTTAAAAAAAAAAAGCTACCTGGTATTTTGATTGGGATTGCTTTGAGTCTATAGATCAATTTGAAGAGTTGAAATGTTAACAACATTTGAGTCTTCCAATCCATGAACATGGTATCTTTCTCACTACTTATGTAGTCTAATTTTTCAGCAATGTTTTGTAGTTTCAGTGTACAGGTCTTGCACATAATTTGTTTTATGTATCCCTAGGTATTTCATATTTTCAGGTGCTATTTAAATGGTTTTGTGGCTGGGCACAGCAGCTCATGCCTGTAATCCCAGCACTTTGGGAGGCTGAGCAGACAGGTCACTTGAGGTCAGGAGTTCAAGACCAGCCTGGCCAATGTGGTAAAACCTCGTTTCTACTAAAAGCAAAAAATTAACTGGGTGTGGTGGTGTGCACCTGTAACCCTGGCTACTAGGCATGAGAATCACTTGAACTTGGAAGGCAGGGGTTGCAGGGAGCCAAGATTGTACCACTGCACTCCAGCCTGGGGCAATGGAGACTCTGTCTCATTAAATAAATGGTTTTGTTTTCTTAACTTCAATTTACAAATGTTTATTGCTAGGATATGACCATTTTTAAGGATCTTGTTGAATAACTATATTTTATAAAGATCATACCAATTTACATATCCAACAAAATATGAGATTACCTGTTTGACTGTACTTCTATATGTAACTGATCTTATTTAAAATTTTGTTCCAAGTGAGGCAGACTGAAAAAATGGTTCTATTCTTGCAATTTAGTTTGAAAATTATAATCTTCTCTTCTTGGTGTTAGGGAGTATTGTTTGACCTCCAGCACAGGAAGTATAATTAATATGTCTTGGTTCACAGCACATTATCATCATTGGCTTCTCATTTTATTTAGTTTCTTTAACTCATTCTTCATTTTCCTCTCCCTTTCTTCTGTCATGGGCAACATTTATCTTATCCTTTAGGTATTCATTCTAATGTGCTTTACATACCTTTTTGAACATTTCTAGATTCTACTTTTTATTTTCATGAAACACCCTACTTCTCAAACATTATGCATGGTAGATATATGTAGTCTTTTGCTTCTATCTGATACATAGTACTTAGTCTCCCCTTATCCACAAGGGATACATTCCAAGACCCTCAGTGAATGTCTGAAACAAGGATAGTACTGAACCCTATAGATCCTATGTTTTTTCAATCCAACTGAGATGGCTACTAAGTAACTAATGGACAAGTGTAAGATTTCGTCACACAACTCAGAATGGTGCAACATATAAAGCTTATGAAATGTTTATTTCCAGAATTTTCCATTTAATATTTTCAAACTGTGGTTCATAACTGAAACAGCAAAAATCCAGACTGTGGATAAGGGGAGACTACTGTACTATATGTGTGCATCCACCATATTTTACCTATGTATTTCTCCAGTGATGAAGAACCACAGTTTGGATCTAAGACTCTGCCATCAAAAATATGATGAATATCCTCACAATTCTTCCTTTAGAGACCTGTGTAAGACTTTAGGCCATATATCCAGAAACAATTTAATATCTATATTCATTGAACTAAACTGTGCCAGGCTGCTCTCCAGAATGGCTCCACTACTCTATACTCTCACCACCAGTGTATGAGGGTTCCTCTACCCACATCCCCACCAATACTTGGCATCATCCATCTTTCTCATTTTTCTTAGTCTACTGGGGATAAAGAGATAATTTATTGTTGCTTTAATCTGAATTCCTCTAATTACTGAGTTTGAGTGTATCTTTTCATATTGTTAGCCTATTAGATTTCCTCTTTGAAATAATGCCTGTTCAGAATCTTGGCATTTTTCTATTAGGGCTCTTGTGTTTGTTTTGTTTTCATTTGATGATTGAGGCACTCCTTATCTATTGTAGATACTAGTCCCTTATCAGATTTGGACATGCAAGTATATTCTCCCAAATCGTACCCATTATACAACAAAAATTTCCCCCTATATTTGTTCTTGTTATCTGTGCAGTACAACAAACCACCCACAGCTTTAGAAACTTAAAATAAATCATTTTATTTGGCTCATGATTTTATGGGCAGAGATTGGGAAAGGCACCACTGGGCAATTTATTTAATTTACATAACAACTAGGGCAGCTGGGGCTGGAGGATCCATTTTCAAAATGGCTTTTCACTTAAGTGTCCTTTGGCCTCTTCCTTGATGCTCTTTGGCCTCTACACTTGATGTCTCATCCTCCAGGACTTCTTCACTATACTTTGGGTTTCTCATGACATAGTGATTTCAGGGTAATTACATGTCTTACATAGTGATTAGCTTCCAAGAGGCAGGAAACCAAACTTGTCAGTGAAATAAGAGCAATACCTGGAACTGGCAAACTGTCACTTCTACCACATATTATTGGTCCAGTCATAAGACCCACTCAGATTCAAGGAAGTGAAGAGACTCCATCCTGTGATGACAGAGTGACACTGTCACAATGCAAAACAGGTAGAACTGGAAGATACAGTTGTGGCCACCTTTGGTAAACATAATCTACCACATTATCTATTGATATTTTTTTCTTTTGTGAATTGCCCAGCCCTTCAAAAAATGGCAGTGCCCTTCCATTTTTTTCTATTGATTTCTAAAACTACAGAACATACCTCAAATTTTTCGCACTTATAAAAATCGCTTTTTCCAAGTTTTAATTTAGAATTCTTCCATCTCAAGTAGAAGAATATAAAAAGAGTGTGTTTCATTTACTTTACTATTTGCTTCCTTTTAAAAATCTGTTAGGATGAAACAATTACTGAATCCTATGTGTCTAAAAAATTAACAGGACATATATATAAAGCCTCTTCACAAATATTTTAAAATTAATCCCATTATATTACAAATTCAAATTCTATCAGAAAGTAATTACAGCAAATGGTAGGGAAAAGCTAATAATCACTGTCTTCATTTTAACTCTCTACTACAAGGGACTCTTTTTCCCCTTATAAACTACATATAATCAACAATTTTGGTTAAGAATCTTTTTTTAAAAAAAATTATTTTTAAGACACAAGTTGGCTACTCTTTTACTACAACTTCATTGAAAACATATGGCTCTCCCTACCAAAAACAAATTCTCCTTAAAAACAATTTCAGGTTAGGCATGGTGGCACATGCCTGTAATCCCAGCACTTTGGGAGGCTGATTCAGGCAGATCACCCGAGGTGAGGAGTTCAAGACCAGCCTGGCCAACATATTGAAACCCTGTCTCTACTAAAAATACAAAAATTAGCCGGGTGTGGTGACACACACCTGTAATCCCACCCACTCAGGAGGCTGAGGCAGGAGAACTGCTTGAACTCAGGAGGTGGAGGTTGCAGTGAGCCAAGATCGAACCACTGCACTTCAGCCTGGGCACAGAGTCAGACTCTGTCTCAAAGAAAAAAAAAAAGAAAACACTAAAAAAAAAAAATTCCAATTCAGAAACATAAATTTATTTCCAAGTTAAGAAAACAAGAAAGTGATTTACTAAAAAAAAATTTAGATCGGTAAACACATACAGAACTGCTTTATTCAATTCTTTTATGTGAATTCAAGGATTTCTCCCTATACTGTCCTAATAAAGTTTTCACATTATATTTAGAGTGTCACACAAGAAGTGCTTTTAGATTCCTTCTGAAAAGGCCAAATCATGCATCTCTCTTCATTGTCTAAAGACTGTAAATAACAGAAAAGCTACAGCCATATATCTCTGGATTTTTTTTGCAGGCCAAATTCTGGAACTTTGTGGATTTGGTTTAAGTAGCTGGCTCATTTTTTCCCAAAAAAGAAATTCAATATTTATAACATTTTAATTATAAAAATGTAATATGACAAGAATGCCTTCTTAAAATCATGTCCTTATTATGAATAATTTAAATGAAAATGGTTTAAATTGAAGCATATAATTTGAAAAATAATCCAAAATAAAGAAAAATGTCATTTAAATTCTGGAACCCCACAAAGGCACACTGAGAGAGAAAACTGAACAAAAAAGAAAAATAAGGAAGGCAAAGGACAAAGCAAAATGATCATTTATGTGGGTTTTTTTTTTTTTTTTTTTGAGGCTTTAAGACACAGAATCCTTTAACTGGTAGGACATATGAATATTATCTTATTTTTAATAGAAATGAATATCTTTTAATCTACATTCAGCATTTTGAAGTGTTAGTTTACTCTGTCCTGCCCATAAAAATCATCTGATAAATACTCTGACTTCAAAAACATAGGGCCCAGCAGGGTAGAGATAATGTATTCTGTCCTGGAAATACATGCAGGAAGAATCAAAAAATAAAATTCATCATTAATAAACATAGAAATGTTTAAAATATCATTCCCCTTTCTTTCAGAAACCTTACTATCCTGTCAGGGTGACATGTGGAAATACACTCCATGTTTAAGAGTACTGCAACCTAAAACCAAACGTATCAAACTTAAGTGTAAAAACTACAGTCAACAATTCTTCCTTTTCAGATGATATTAATGAAAAATAAAGAACAAATTCTGAATGGGTGATTTTGTTGTTTTATATGCAGTTTTACCCTTACAAATGTTCACAAATGCAGCAATGCATTAATAAGAACTGCTTAGGGTCATGTGTGGTGGCTCATGCCTGTAATCTCAGCCCTTTGGGAGGCAGGAGGATCACTTGAGGCAAGAAGTTTGAGACCAGCCTGGACAACACAGTGAGAAACTTTCTCTAAAAAAAAAAAAAAAAAAAAAAAAAATTAGCAGGGTGTGGTGGAGCATGCCTGTAGTTCTAGCAACTCAGGAGGCTGAGGCAGGAGTACTGCTTGAGCCTGGGAATTTGAGGTTAGAGTGAGCTATGATCACACCACTGCACTCCAGCCTGGGTGACACAGTGACCCTGTCTCCAAAAAAATAAAAAAAGAACTGCTTACTTCCAGCAATGTGAATAGTTATATACAAGAAAACAAAAGATTAGAAAGGACCTGAGTAAAGGCCCCAAACTGATGCGCCCTACCCTTTTCTCTTCTTGGCATCTCCAAATTTTGGCTATGGTCTAAAATGAAAAATTTTTTTTGGTCATGTTCCAAATTCTATTATTTGGAAATAAGTTTTCATTTCTTTTTTGAACGAACACAAGAGTTAAAAGACTATCATTTATGATATGTTAGTCCAGGAAGTTACCCTTTGGTGTTATATCTCATTGAAAACAGTTTCGTTGAAACTGTGCAAAGCCTGGATTTCAAAAAGACAGCTTTTGATATGTCTATCAAATATGTAAACACAACCTTATGAATCATGTTCTCTGGAAAACATAAGTAGATTTTACATTTGTTTTTTCTGAAACATCTACTGTTGTCTTTGTATATTACACAAAACATTTCACACCAGCAACAGAATTGGAGTGATAAGAATGGGAAGCAGATTATCAAAAAGTCTTAGGGATTAAAAATAGCATAATTCATGGGCACAAAAACCTCACCACTTCATAGATGTGACTACTTGCAAATGTCTGGCTCTATGCAAACGCAGAGGCAAGTTTACCTATAAACTTAACAAAATATGTACCTTTCCACTTTCAAAGTCCATTCAAAGCACTTCTAATGAACTATTTGTTCTGTTTAACTTAAGCCAGAGGTAAGCTGGCAATTAAAAATTCAGGCATCTTCTTTCAAGGCAAATAGACACTGTGGCTGTGGTACATTCTGAATGATTCTACTCTACAAAGTCTAGCTACAAAGTCTAGCCATACAGTCTTCCTAAGATACAAAACCAATTCACCAGAACAATAGTATTTGACCACACCAAGCAATAACAAACATGGAAAATATGGATCATTTAAAAATAAATTTCTCAATTTTTTTTTCAATTGGCAAGTTAGTTAATATTCTAAGACACACTTAGGTCAGGTTAGAGGGAAGGAAATAATTTCCTGAGATCTGACTAGCAAACTAACAAATCTTTCAACCGAATCACACTTATAAACCCAGCCAGTTTTGCTGCTTTCTCTACTATTGCTATACAAATATTTTTTGAGATCACTCTTACTCTGTTGCCGAGGCTGGAGGACTGGAATACAGTGGCGTGAGCTTGGCTCACTGCAGCCTCCGCTTCCCAGGTTCAAGTGATTCCCCCACCTCAGCCTCCTGAGTAGCTGGGATTACAGGTGTGCACCATCACACTCAGCTAATTTTTTTGTATTGTTAGTAGAGACGGGGTTCAGCATGTTGGCCAGGCTGGTCTCAAAGTCCTGACCTCACGTGATTCACCGGCCTCGGCCTCCCAAAGTGTTAGGATTACAGGCGTGAGCCACCATGCCTGGCCCCATTACCATATTCTAAGCAAACCGTCAACAGAGGAGTTATAAAAACCCTATTCATCACAAAACATCAAAGGGCTTTTTTAATGATATATTAAAGTGGTCTAGTTTTTATATGCACTAAAATACCAATAAAAATGGAACATAATTTTTTCTACTCTCTAAATCATTTCTGTCACGTGGTTGCCCCTAAAACTAAAACCTGATAGCTGATTTCCAAAACCACTGTTATACTTTATTTCGAATCTCCCACTTTACCAAATTTGAATGAAAAAACTTTTTAGCTACCAGTTCTACTTGTGGGAAAAAGCTTTTAAATACTGTGTGAAAATGGCTTTTCATGACCAGTTAGGTCTCAAAACTTACAGACAACAACCAGACCATGGAAATAAGGCGGACTTTATGGAGCAGTACAGGGTGGCAGAAACAAAGAGGTCGTCCAATTCATGTAGAGAAGTAAAACAGGTACTGCCATGCTTGGCTATCTAGTGTTATCCTGAAATTCTGATACACACAACCACACATCAGTACACAGTGCTTCATTTTGCCTCAAGTGTTGAAAGAGTAATCAATATCAAAGATCAGAGTTCCAACATGCAGAGAAATACTGAGCCAAGAAGTAACACAGCTCAAGGCAAACCTAATTTCCATAAATAAACTCAAACAACTTCACAGCACCAGGGAAGCCTGGGGGGCTTGCTCCCTAGAACTAAAGGCACCTGCAACCCTAGTGTTTGTTTTAAATTCAGTTTTGCACACACGTCTTTCTACAAGCAACTACAAAGGAGTCCTCTGGAAGCTCCCAAGATTTAAGAACACATCCAAGCTGATAAGAAAGCATTTCACAAGTAGGAACTGCCTGACCTTGCCTCTCGGGATTAGCAAACAAGGGGAAAGTTCACCACATGTAAGAGAAAGCCAACCTCACTATCATGGGCATGTTCATAACTCCTGCAACTGCTCACACCCCAAACCAGACAGACAACAGCCAGGACATTGCTGTACATCTTACAAAATTCCAGCTCTTGCTTAAGTCCCACCAGACCCAAAAAAAAGAGCCTAGTCTAACCCCAAAGGACATGAGTACCAATTGCCACATGGACAGAGTCAAATGCTCTAAGAACAGTGGAGAGTGCAAGCCACAAACCACAACACAGAAAGCACACCCCCATATGCCTAGGCGTCAGCCACACAGATATTTCAAAGGTAGAATGCCAGGCGACCAGGGTCCGGCCGGCTGGGACCCCTCACCGACCCTTTAGCCGCTACAGGCCCCTTGACCGCTATAAAGACGGTAAATCCCAATGTTAACCCCTCAGGCTGCTCGCCCACCTTCCAGGAATACAACTAACAGGCCTTGGCAACGTGGGGGGCTGTTGGTGGCCTTCTAACGGGACAGACAGCCCCCAGACCCTCTGAAAGGCAGAAACCCCCAACTCCCTGGCTCGGCGGCGGCCATCTCGGCAGGAAAGCAGGCTTTTACGACAACTCCCACAATGCCCGCGGCCTACAACTCCCAGTGTGCACCGGGCGACGCCGCGGTTAACCCTGTCGTGGCGCCGGGCTGGCGAGCCCTACACCCTTTCCCCTCCCAACAGCCAATTGTTGCACCTACTTTCAGCCTCTCAATCTGAAAGTAACTTGGGAAGTTTTCTCAAACACCTACAGTTCTGCTATCTAGCCGTCTTCCCTTATCACACAAATAACCTCAACTGCCCAGAAAATTATCCCTGACAGAGAAGCATTTGTTAATTTCCAGAGCACTCCTTATAGTGTCAAATGTTTCCCATTGAAAAGGGGACACTTCAATTAATCTTCTTCGCCTTTATCATTTTCCAACACTTTTCTAAATTATTATACTTCAGAGATTCGTGTACTCAACACTATTAATTTAAAAACTGTTTTCTAACTTCTGGGAAGCAACAAGAGAGAAAGCCTGTCCTACAACTGCCCACAATGTTCTACGTATCTCCATTTTATAAGACAAATTTCCTCCAATATATTGTCTCAAAAAAACTACGAAACTCCAAGTAAGTCCTAATAAGAAATATTAAATATGGGCAATATATTTTTTCAATTTGAGGTTAGTTTTTTTAAGGGGAAAACCTTGGTTGTGTCAATATACTTTGGTTTCCCTTTCACTCTATTGATAGAAAAATAATTAGAAATATAATGATGCTGCTTTATTACTTTTTAATTTTAAAATGCCAACAAACAGCAAGTAAAGAAACATTTTGATAAAATTTGAAAAGTAAACTAAGAGTTCATTCTTTCAGGAGACTGCACAATTACATATTCATAAATGAACTCTTCAAAGTTTTTCTCATTTTAATTAAAAATAAGAGTTTTAAAACGCAGTTTTTTGAAATATTTTGCCCATAATTTCAGTAAAGATTAACAATCACGTTTAGAGAACACTGTATCATCAATATAAGTTCGATATCCTGTTTGTACATACAATACAAACTGTAACATGCCCAGACGTATAACTGAGAGACAAAATCATTGTTTGGTATTTGATGCATGCACTAAGGCAACAACTAGAATTCTCCCAAATTATCTGCTATTTTTCTCATACCCAAATATAAAATAAAATGTATATAATGTCTGATTTTTCCACAGAAACAATTTGACATTTGAAAGGGCACTCAAAATATATCATGAATTTCAAATCACAAAACTCAGAAATCTTAATACACATGCAAAAACCTTAAGCCTTGTTGGAAAGCTATGTATTCAGTAAAACTCTACAAAATTATATTTTAAATGTGTCCCTTAATATTGCATTTAGCTTATTAGTAAATTTTGCATCTAGTAAACTGTGATGAGAAAATACTTCATCATTTACTTCTTCACTCCTGTACAATATGTAGTTTCCCAAACAAATAAGATAAATGCTATATACCAAGATATAAAAAATTATATATTCATATATATTTGGAATTTTAGTTTATTATACTACTTTAGCATCTGTACATTTCTAATTCTTACCTAACACTTTAGTTAGTATTTTGCTAGGCAAAGCTCTAATTTTTCCCCTCTCTTTTTTAATAGGTGCCAGATTATGAAATTTTAAAGCATATTTTATATATTATTCTGCTGATGTTAAAATACATGATGATTCATAAGACAGGCTCAAAAACAAGTCAGAAACGAAACTGATTTCATGCATTTGTTACATGCTTACAAGTCTCTCTTCTCAGTACTATAAGATTATATTTCCAAGTAGGAGTTTAGTCATTTTTTTTCTTTTATTTTAACCGTTCAAAATACAAGAGGTAAAAACTGATATATTAAAGGGCTTTATGTAAAGAGTATGTTAGAAATAATTTTATGATCTTTTCAGGTTACCCACATCATTCTTTTAAAAATAACTTAGAAGGTTAGTATATTTTAATTAAGTAATTTAAGTAAGTCTTAATCTATACACTTAATATTAATATAAATGTCTTTATATGATGAAAACAAATTTATTCTAGAAATGAACTCTTCAAATGTATACCAAAAAATTTAGTATTTTCCCTCAAGTTTTTAGATTCTATTTCACCACATGAATTTTTAACATATATATTTTTAAACCCTAAACTCTATACAAAGATTTAAAAAATATTTATATTTAACAGTATTCATATGTTTAAAATTAGGAAAAATCTTGTATACTTTTAAGAATATATATACGTTAATAGAAGAGAAACATTGCAATCTATTTCTTTTCCCAAATGTGGCATTGGTGACAAAGCTGGAATCTACAAATCTGCATATTTACTACAGATTCTATATATAATTTTTGAAACTATTTGTTTTATTCTTTAAATTTCATAAAATACTTCAAAGCATTTAAAATGTTTGTTTAGACAATTTAATTGCACTTTTAATCTACTTTAAAACATCTGATTTCCACATATGTATTTTATACTGTTCATGCAAGTAACTGCACTAATAGAATTATTGCCAAAAATAGAATGAATTGCACGTATTCTAATATGCTTAAAAAGTTAGTCTATCTCTTCTTTTCTTACGTTACCAACATAATACAATTACTAAACACTGAAAAGAGTTCATACATAAAGTATAGATTCTTGCTGATTAAACAAATTGTTTATATTTACATTCTGACCCTAAAAACAATGTTTTCCCAGGATGTGAGTATATATTAAAGTTTAAATTTTCCTGTTACTGCACAAATCTTAATTAACTTTAACTCACGGGCCTGCTTTAGAAACAATGATCAGTCTTTCAAATTTATCAAAATAGTTTATTTATCACATTGGGTTTTAAACATCTATATTTAGGAATATTTTAGATGTCTGAAAATTCTCTCGTTTCTGATTTTCTAAGTATTCTTTAAAACTCTGTACCAGAAGCATAACTTTTATTTTAATTTAGTTATGCCTTAAGTATTTTTAAAAGATGGATCATAGGAATCTTCTTATCATTCAATCTACGAGAAAATGCAAAAAAAAAAGGGGGTCTGTTTCATTTTTTCCCCCAACAAATTTATCTTTTTTAAATGAAAAATTTCTAACTACTTTTGTTTTATTTAAACTAAAAATCTGCTTTCTATCATCTTCATAATGTTTTATATCAGTTAAGAGAAGCAGAGTTTCGGTACATACTACTTCTTTCCTCTAATTGAAATGCTCTTTTCAACCCATGGATAAACAATAGAAAACATTTCCTTACCTAAAGAAGAAAAGTTTCACCTTTAAAAGAATCTCCAAAAAAAAAAAAATCTTCAAATTTCTTCAGGAGATGAAATTTTTGCATTTTCCTATAGAAATAAAAAAAAACGCAAGTAAAAGATTATGATTACTTCTATTCTGTAAAAAATCACGATGGGCATATAGATATTTGTATATTTTGAGTCCTAATTTTATGCAGCAAGTCTGAAATATAATTACATTAAATTAATGCTGCAATTAAAAACCCCGCTTTGAATTTTACCACAGATAGTAGTTTCTGATATACTTAGTTTTTCTGCAGTTTACTCTGCCACTGACCTATTTTGGAGGTCCTATTTATGACTTAATAGTTTTAATACTTCTGCTATATTTAAGTAATTATCCTTATCTATTTTAAAATGTTTCCTAATACATAACAATTATTATTTTATAGGTAGTTTCTATAGTCTAAGCTTTAAGTAAACATATGAAAGAAAAAAATCTAAACCCTAGAATTTCTAAGTTTCGAAAGGCCTTTCTACCTTCAACTCAATTTCCTCAAAAAGGGATATTTTAGATGGAAATACTCTAAAGATGGAAATGCTAAATACTCAATTTAGGTTGAATTTTTTTAAAACAATTATACTGCTTCTCCTTCTCCCTCTTTCTGCCCACAATTTTTTTCTCCACTTTAATGCAGGTTTACATTCATTAACTCACATGCCTTCACTCCAAAGAAAAATTATTTTCTGCTTAGAAAATGTTCTGATTTCTTACATATTCCCTTCATTTCCCATAAGGATCTACTACTTCAAACTCTAGAGGGGGAAATTAAGTATGAATTATGCTGCTTTCTACTCCCCCCCACCAGTGTTCCTCCTATACCAGTTTTTAAATTATTTCTTCTATAATTCCCCCATTCCCCACTTAGCTTTTTTTTTTTTTAACAGACCAGTCAAATGTATCTAACATTCTTCTCCCCAGCATTTGAGGGCATATTCTGGTTTTATTTTCATGTTTACTCACAGTTCAGTTAAGCTTATCGCTCCATACTCCAAACATAACCAATTTTCACTCCCTACCAGGAACCTGTGGACTTGCAATGTGCCAGACCCTGGCAATTTCTTGTTCTTCACCAGGGCATCCCGCTTAGGGTTCTCATATAGGTGAATAAAGTCAGAGAGCACAGCTGAGTTAGAACTACAAGAAAGAATGCCAACCGCAGACATCACCCCTCATTTCACAAAAAGTGTCTTGCTCAGAACTGACCCTGGCGCTTCGGAGCAACAGAGAACCCATAAAATCCCTATGCACAGACAGTAAAAAGTTGCTTTCCCTTATGCCGCTCCTGGCAACCTTTGGTTTCCTAAGCTCTAAACCTTTGGTTTCCTAAGCCCCGCTCCCCGCCAAGGATGTAATTTTTGTCGTACAAGTTTGCAAGTACTAAGCAGAGGATTTTTCTATGGATAGAAGAGATGTCAGCTCAGCAGCCCAAGCAATTTCTAGGGCAGAAGCAACGGGACCTACAGTCTCCACCCAGACTAAAGGCTTGAGTGCTGCCTACCATTTTGCCTTGTCAGTGCTCTCAAGGGACTGTAACTAGGCTGTGCCTCAGTTTCTTCATCTCTAACTTGATTCCATTACCCAGCACAACAAGCAGACGCTCAAACAGGAGCAGCCAGGGGAAGTAGAACCAAAAGCCAAAAGGAAGAAAGACCTAAACTAAGATGGCATTCAGCCCTCGGCTCGACTCATTTTCCTGAAGCCATTCTCCCAGTAATGTGGGTGGACTGCGCTATTAGGCAAGATTGAGGCGTCCAATATGGAGAGCCTCTAATATCTCCACACCTCACAAAAGTGCAGTTGAGAAATAAGTACAATGTTTTTCTTTTCAAATTAAAAACAATGACAAACTCAAAGCCTCTTTCTGAAGTACTTACAGACGTGGTAGGTAAATAATGCTTTTTATAAAAAAACACAAGTGGGTACAGAGCCATAAAAATCTTATCTTTGATTCATTCTCTGGGCTGCTGGCTTATTTTTCTCCATGTCAACAGATGCATTAGGGATGTGGACTTCCACAAGAGTCCTCATTCAGTAACTTGATGCTATTGGAACTGGGGAGCTAGCACAGTGGGGAGCCCTTAAATCTTCGCAAAGACTCCCTCCAACCCAACCCTGGCCCCGGAAACTGTCAAGGAATGTAGCAAAGCATTTTTAGTGTTCTCAAAGAGGACTTCAGTCCCCTCCCCTGCTCAGAACTCCATGCCAAATTAATCTGACTCATTAGTTCCTATTGAGACACACTGTTTTTTAAAAGAAGGCATTAGGCATAAACTTAGTTAAAAGTAATTATTTAAAACACCAAGATATATTCATCTTAAACAGTAACAGATTAACATAAACTGCTTACTAGGTTCAACACTAGATGCAGGCCAGGGGGTCCTTTATTTGCTGGAACCATCCATGCTGCCAGACTCCCCCAAACTTCCCTTTCCATTTAAGAAAACCAAGTTCCTAGAAATAATAAAGTAAGAGTTTGCTTTTTCCTCAACTTTTAAACATTAGCTACAAATCCAATCTAAAACTGTTTAGCATAAAATTAGATTCTCTCTTTTCCCTTCCTCCCTCTTTCTTTCTCTTCCTCTTCTTATTAATTTGGGAACATTCACCGCCTTGCCCCCTCACTCTAAAACTGAAGGAATGTCCGCTTTCCCTTCATTTTCACGTGAAATATCTCTTTAAACACACCACAAACTTCCCTGATTTCACTGTACTGAAATCCTGGCCAGATTTCACCAAACTCTATTCTCATAGAAAAGTAAAATGCAAAATGAGGGGGTTGTACCAGGCAATCTCCAAGTCCCATTTAGCACGAACATTCTATATGTGTCTATGATGATCCAGAGAAACTGGAATATCGCCATATAAGCACCCAAATTTGGACTTCCTTTCTATATGTGTTACTGCTGCTTCTCAGTCTGTTTTCCCTCCCCCTCCCAGACACTGATGGTTTATTTAACAGAGACCTCACTGAAAATCTGCATTCTGACGAATGCCACAGAGGCAAGATCTACCCTTGACTCCACCAGAGAGCCTTCAAGTGTACAGGGAAAGGGCCATGGTAACAACTTGCTAATTATTATTCATTGGCTTGCCTAATGATAACCATCTAAATATAACTCCTCCCCATCCATGGTGGTATTCACATATCACTTTTTCTCTTACACATTACTCAAATTTCGCAGCTTTAAAGACAGCCTGAAAAATACATGCACCTATCTAGTTCATGGACACTGTGTTTCCATGAACTTGTTGCTGAATTACAATTTAACACACATTTTTCTGGGCTAACGGTCTCCTGTTAACTCTGCTTCTTCAACAGAAATTATTTATTTATCTAAAAAACCATTCTGTATCACTGATGATAGCTCCATTCTTTCCATGAAGACCATGACAATCACCAGCACTTGTTTCTGACCCAACAGAAGATCTGTTAATACTGCTGCAGCACATTCTTCTAAGAAAAACCATAGTGTCGGCAGGCCATGGTGGTTCATGCCTGTAATTCTAGCACTTCGGGAGGCTGAGGTAGGCTGATCACCTGAGGTCAGGAGTTCAAGACCAGCCTGACCAACACGGTGAAATCCTGTCTCAACTAAAAGTACAAAAATCATAGCCGGGCATGGTGGTGCACACCTGTAATGCCAGCTACTTGGGAGGCTGAGGCAGGAGAATCACTGAAACCTGAGAGGCAGAGGTTGCTGTGAGCTGAGATTGTGCCACTGCACTCCAACCTGGATAACCAAGTAAGACTCCATCTCAAAAACAAAAACAAAAACAATAGTGTCTACTCATCCAGTCACCACCATCATCAGCCTCATCCTCATAGCTGTCACATTTACTGAGAGCTTTCTAGGTGACAGGCACTGTTCTAGGCACTGCATATTTAATACTAACAACTTTATAATGCAGATTATATTATCATTCCCATTTTATAGACAAGAAAATTGAGGTAAACAAGGTTAAGCCATTTGCTCTGTATTCTTAATGAGATCCAAGTTTGAACGCCACACATTTTAGGTACAGAGCTTGCCTGCTTAACTGCAATGATACTGCCTTCCAGATGAAGTGATTTCCATGTGCCGTTATCTCGAAAATTCTGACTATCGAGCACTTGATTATCTCAGAATGTTTTGTCTTCTAATTGATGATGTCTCCTAAATGAAGATATTAAGAATATCTTCAAAGCATGATGTAGGTTGAAAAAATTTAACACAAAGAATATCTATAGAGTTGTGAGGAATAAACAATTTAATGCTAAGCACTCAAAATAGTTCCTGACACAGTAAAAAGTATGAAGAAATGTCAGCAATTATTATTTAATCAGAGTATCTTAATTTGCAGATGAAGACACTGAGGTCAGTTGTCAACTAGCGAAAAAAACAGACCTGGACCCAGATGTAATACATCCTACTTCTGTTTTTTTTTTAAAAGACCGTGTATTAATGGCAACTCCAGAGACATGCTTAAATTTTAAGCCCTCCATCTCATGTTTCTTAGTCCAGGACCTTAACTGTTGAACTACACTCCTTCTTCTCTTGCTAAAAGGCAAACTCCAAGGAATCAAGGACTCTGGATTTGCTTTTTCTTTCCTCCTAGGACACAGCCCGGCTTTGCTACCAATAAATCAACAGCATCCGCAGTTTTGGAAGAGCAAGGCTACTAAAGGCTCCCGATCTACTACAACTATCTCCATGTTGAGCACAGGGTCAAATGGTAAGTTTGATTTGGTGAGACGTATTTCTCACCAGAGGCTTGCTACTTTAAAATGAGCCAATTTAATATTTATTATTTGAAAGAAAATAGGTGTTCAGAAGGAAAGGTGTCCTGTCCTGTATAAACAAAAGTGGGACTTTCGAGGGTTGTACAGGTAACACTTATATTTTTAATACAGAAGATTTGGGCCTGTACATGTGTACAGCAAAGAATCAAAGGACCTAAAGTCAACTCCATTGAAGCTGGGCTGTGTACTCCCAGAACATTACATAGAAACAAGCCCTTCCCTATTTGAGGTATATTTTCTTTCTGTATCCTCATGGCAACACATAAACACACGCATTTTGTGATAAACAAATGCTACCCTAACATATCCAAAAAGTATTGCATTACTTGGGCAGAACATAGCTACTACGGTCGTAACTATTCAAAAGACAAAAGAAGCATTTTTTAAAAGCACACTAACCTGGTAATTCCAAAGAACATTCAAATCAAATCATCTTGGTGTAGTTTATATTTTCAAAACTTGTCTCATTGCCTTCAGACTTTCAGTTAGTTTGTACCATGATACTGGCTACTCTAATTTCTCTTTCAAGCTCGTATGCATGAATCCAAGGTCCTCAAACCCTTTTGTGTTTGTGACCATCTTCAAGGAGGTCTTTTCCAACCCCTGGGTTCAGAACCCCAAACATTTCAGCTCTTAGTGAACAGGTGATAATAAGACATAATACATAAATAAAAATGATTTTGTTTTCATTTTTTATGTCTCCTGTGCTTTTCTACAAACTCAGTTCTATAATTTAAAATGCGTTTTAAAAAATAAAATGAGTGGTATTATTGCATGGGATTGTCATTCTCTATTAGTTTATGTGTTACCATACCCTAAGAACATTGAGTTTGCATGTCAGTCTGGACAGATTGTAAATCCAGGCTCCCCTCTTGTGCATGCACAAAAAATATTATCTCAATAAGATTTTACTTTATTATTTATGCATGATTTTTTTAAACAATATTGTACCTAAAAGTGTTTTTTTACTATTATTATGGAAATTTTCAAACAAACAAAAGTAGGAAGACTATAACAAGTACCCATGTATCTTTATCATCTCTATTTCATAGTTATTAACATTTTGACATCTTTTCTTCATCTCTCTTTATTTTCTGAGATACTTTAAAGGAAATTGCAGACATCATGGCACTTTACTCCCAAATATTTTATCTTGCACATCTAAAACATAAGGACATTTTGCTATATAGCCACAAAGTCATTATCATACCTACAAAATTAACAGTAATTCTCCAACATCCAGGCCATATTCTAATTTTTCCACTTGGAATCTAATTTCCTTATCAATATCCTTAAATCTTTATTCTGTCATCAGTGACAGTACACATGTGTTCTTAAACAGAAGCCATCTCTAAAGTGGCTAATTCCAACCAATTCTGTTACAGAATCAATGCTCTTGCTGAACTGCTTCAAGCCCAC
Organism: Cheracebus regulus; assembly: GCA_963574635.1. NCBI lineage: Eukaryota > Metazoa > Chordata > Mammalia > Primates > Pitheciidae > Cheracebus > Cheracebus regulus. The sequence goes on from CAUYQU010052296.1 coordinate 25,330, forward strand.
CTTGCATCATCCAATCCCACCTTTCTGGATGTTACTTTAAATCAAACGCTGAAGGGAACTGGATAAAAGATCCTGTGGAATTTTGGATAGATATTTCCCCTCAATAATCAGTGTGCATGAGGGGAGCAAAGAGAGAGGGAAAAGGAGACCACAAAACTTAAATATAGTCATACAGTTTAAAATGGGGTTCTTTTGCCTACGAGTTCAGTACCGGTCTATGTAATCCAATCAGTGCTATATGTAAAGGTGGTAATTTTTTACAGAATCAAATTCATTGAGGCTCAGTGGGGAAAAAAATGCATCCTTCCTTTAATCATTTAGTTAATTCAGTAAAAGTGAAATTATAGCAGTTTGTGGGGGTGGAAGAGCTAGATTATTTGGATTTTTCTAGTGGTGAGGTGTAGAGGCATTGGTGGGAGGACTAGAGTTTGACCTGACTTAAATTTTAAGTCATGCTCAGCCATAGAGACCAGGGTAAAAGGTCCCTCATCCTTTGGTAGGAAAGAAGCAGAAGAAAAGAGAAAACAGGTGACCTATCTGAGATTATCTTTTCTCTTTAGTTTCATCTGCAAAATACCTGTTTTTAAAGAAATGCTAAAGTATCTTATACATGGTGTCTTTCAAAAACTGATGCCAAAAGTTTTGTAATCTCTGTCTTGATGGCTCTTCTTTCATACCATTTAGGGTGGGAACATTGCTTGGAACAGCAAAAAACGTTCTTTCTCAATCTCTCCCTTCAGTCATTCTCCTCTCAGAATCCACATGGCCACCTTTAAAATGTGTGCTATGTTGCTGCGTTTATTTTATTTTAACTAATTAATTTTTTTCAGACAAGGTCTCACTCTTGTCGCCCAGGCTAGGGCGCAGTGGCACTATCTCGGCTCACTGCAACCTCCACCTCCCAGATTCAAGAGATACTCCTGCCTCAGCCTCCCGAGTAGATGGAATTACAGGGGCACGCCACCAGGCCCGGCTCATTTTTGTATTTTTAGTAGAGATGGGGTTTTTCAGCATGTTGGCCAGGCTGATCTCAAACTCCTGACCTCAGGTGATCGGCCGGCCTTGGCCTCCCAAAGTGCTGGGATTACAGACGTGAGCCATCATACCTGGCCAGTTGTCTTTAAATTGTGATTTATCAATTTACATATGACTGAGGTAGTCAGGGAACACACATTTTATTTTTTCACAGAACTAAAACTGTATGGGAAAAGATAAAGATACCTCCCTTTAGATGAGAAATTACTTAATGGATACAACATGCATTTCTTGGGTACTGGTCACACTAAAAACCCAGACTTCACCACTACATGATATATCCATGCAACAAAACTGCACTTGTACCCCTTACATTTATATTTAAAAAAACTCTCCTCTTTACATTATAGCCAAGGCATACCATATTATGCTTTTCTCTATTTTTTCTTTTTAAATAAAGGAACTATAATAAAAAAGTATGAAGTAGAAAAATATTTACTGATAGTATCAGAATCGAGTGGAGCATGCCCATCCACTCTCAGCTATATGCCACTTCCTTACAAATCTCATCTAAAAGACATGCCAGCACGTCCAAATGTCCATTTACAAAAATATATGTGTAAAAATGTCTACATTGCACCTATGATAACTTAGTTACATGAATAGTATATAGAGTCAATGTGAACTGCTTCTAAAAACAGGGCTAAAAAGCAGCGTGGGCCACTGGAATCCAAAGACAGTTCTCAATATTTTCCTTAGTCACCAAGAACTTTCCAGAGAAAGTTATCATAGAAATATGTTAGTTTATTGGCCACCTCCCCTTACCACTCTTCTAAATAAATCCTTTAAAGGAAGAAAAAATGGCAAATACACAAGTAGGAAAGAAGAGCCATAAAGGATCCATGGCGATCTAAAAATTAGGAAATCCACCCCTGTCCAATGACAGCAGCTTTCTTTTAAAACGAAGGTCACAAGATAAGCAGTTCCTTGCTGCGCCTTCCTGTGCAGACTCTCCACTGTTCAAGAAACAGGAAGTCAGGAACTTCTCTCACTCATTTAAAAAGCATCTCCAGATTAGCTTTACATGCCTAGTACTGGAAACATTGGCCTTAAAGTTGGAAGAGTCCTCAGAGATCATCTAATTCAATTCATTTACTCTATAGATGAAGACAAGAGAAGTAAAATGACTTACCAAGGCCACATGGAGTACTGAATTGTTTATCTCTCCTTAAACAGATGACAAAGACCTCAAAAGCACAAACTGCCAAATTGTAAACCAGGGTTGTGATAGAGAATAACGACCAGAACTAAGAGATTAGGATTTGTGCTTTCTGACAACTTCTTAGAAGAAAAAGGATCCTGGGTGTTTGCCCCTCTTCCTCCCCATCCCTCACTCACACACTCTGCTCAGTAGCAGCCAAGCAGCTGCCCCCAGAGCCCTCTCCAACCCAGGTGTGGGCCTGTGAGGAGGGACGAGAGGCCAAAGGGGAAACAGTGTGTGTGATAGGAGCAAAACGGAGGGTACCTGGTCCGTAGCCCAAGCCACGATTCAGAACAAAACCAACTCCCTGGAGAGTCAGCTCTCTGTCAAATACCAACATGGTGGTTACTTTCAGAATCCATGGCCCACTGCAGTGTGTAGCTACGTGATACGTTTAGAGCACAGCAGCTAAGAGTTTAATAGAGAACAATTCTTATAATAAAACAAATGAAGGAGGGAAAGAGGGAGGGGTGGCCGCGGGGGACGAGGAGGAGGAGGAAGGGAGAGAGAGAGGGGAGAGAGAGAGAGAGAGAGAGAGAGAGAGAGAGAGAGAGAGAACACCTTTTAGTTGTTTATGTAGTCGCCTGATATAGGCTACTGTCTCCCAGCATTCCAGTTAATCGTCTCCTTTTATAGGATTGGTCAGAAGGAGCTCAGCTGGTGCCTATAGGATGGGCCATGTTCTGGACAAATTGAAAGACGCCTTTAGGAATTTCGAAGGACAATGTCTGGAAGATCCTTTGCTATCTCGGAGCTTTCTTGTTAAATATTTATAAAGAGATGCTTGGGATCCCTTACTTTCTGCCCAACCTGTATTTCTTCAAAAAATCCTATAGTTTTCTTTTTAGGGCCAAAGTATCCACCATCTATTTTCTGAATGCACCAAACTTCAGTCTCCCTTGTGGTCCAAGCCATGTGTTCAAGAAACCAACAGCCCTGACTTTTGAAAGATAAAATTACATTTTTTAAAAAAGGAAATTATTGGCTGGGCATGGTGGCTCACGCCTGTAATCCCAGCACTTTGAGAGGCCAAAGTCGGCAGATCACCTGGGATCTGGGGTTTGAGACCAGCCTGACCAACATGGCAAAACACTGTCTCTACTAAAAATACAAAATAAATTAGCTGGGCATGATGACAGGTGCCTGTAATCCCAGCTACTCTGGAGGCTAAGGCAGGAGAATTGCCTGAACCCAGAAGGTGGAGGCTGCAGTGAGCTGAGATCATGCCATTGCATTGTAGCCTGGGCAACAGGAGCAAAACTCCATCAAAAAAAGAAAAAGAAAGAAAGAGAGAGAAAGAAAGAGAAGAAAGAAAGAAAGAAAAAAGAAAAGAAAGAAAAGAAATCAAATTATTAAAACCCTGTTTTAAGGTAAATGTTTCAATAGAAGTAACATATTAATCAAGGCAGTAAATATCCAACCACTTGAATCTTATCCTTTTCTCCCCTTCATTACCAAGCCATCCAGTTAGGTTCTTAAAAGGAGATGAGCTTCATAGAAACACCAAAGTTGAAGCTGGTGAATATTGAACCTTCCTGCACAGTATAATCTCTGTCAAGATACCTCACTGCTGGACATTATGACAAAAGTGGCCACCAGAGATACCTAGATGTGCTTGTCATGTGCTGGAGTACCCTCCAAGGTAGTATCCTCTACAGAATGTAGGGCATTAATCTGAGCAAAGAGAAAATAAAAGGGTACCCTACAAATCCCCACTTTGAGTATAGCTGGGCATCTTGGAATCTTGTCAGTGATCATCCCAAAACACAGGTTGCCAAAGCTACAAGAAGACTTAGAGATCATCTAGTCTCAATTTTCACTTTTTGTAATCGACAGGGATCCAGAGAAAGGAAATGATTTGCCCAAAGTCATACAACCAAAACGCTGAAATTTGCCTCCCATCTAAATCTTTTTTCCATGGATTGGAATTTCACCTTTCCAAAATTCTTACCCATATGTTTACCTCATTTAATAGTATAAGGAACCCTCTAGGCTAGATGGAGTATTAGCTCAATTTTCCAGACAAAGAAATTACTATAGAAGATTACACGAAGAGTCACTGCTAGATCCAGAATCAAAGCCAGATCTCCTGATGCAGAAACAGATATTCTACCTATTGGGGTCTGGAAGCAATAACGTTTCTACTGATTCAGTATCAACATTTGCACTTTGTATATTACGATTTTTCTTTAGTATCTCAACAAATGAAACAAACACATGTTGTTTGGAGGTCAAACTAAATACAAATAGTTACCTTGAAAACATAATTCCAACATTGCATCCTCCCTACTTAATAGTTAAGGGGACTGTGTTGATTTATAAATTCCCTTCTGGACCTAACATCAGGTTTTGCCGTGGCTGGAAGTGCAACCCTGTGGGCTTTTTATTTTGTAATGACAATTTGATACAAAAAAAGAAGCTGCAATCACCAGGAATTCACCAAATAAAATGAATGCTAAACACCACTGAGCCTGTGGTCCAGGTTAGTAGGTCCTTTGGGATACCTGAGGAGAACCTCACCAGACAGGCTCAATGAGCTCCACGAATGGGACCGTCATGGGATTTTTAACCATCTGCCACTGGACTATTCCAGACTACAACCACAGTAAGCCGTTTGGTCAGAATCACACAGTATGTTTAAAGCTTAGAAGCAGAGAAAATTCAACAAATACAAAGGACAAACAAAAATATAATAGTAGATTTCTGAAGGTAAATTTAGAGATAATGAACCAGACTTACTCCTGTTATGAACAATAATATCACAGGTGGCCACAATTTGAATAGCAGATCCTTACGTTACCCTGTTAGAATCATTTGATGCTGATCATTAGGGAAATTGTAATATTATAAAAATTATTATAATGCATCAAGAAGTCTGTCTAAGTTGCTCAATGCAAAGAGATCTAGCTGTTGCAAATAAGTTTTTCAGAATCAGCCATTAACTAGATCTTTCCATCTTGTGTGGACAGAAAAGAATAAAGATGTTTCTTCAGGTATAGTCACCCTGTTTCCTAGAAAATCCATCTGAGGTAATCAATGTCCAAATCCACCAACATGGAAAAAAATTGGTAGGGATGGGATCTTATTTGGCCAAGTAACTGCTTTACATCAATTACAAACATAGATCCAGACATTGGTTGAAATATGGTAATGAGAGGAATGGTATGGATTATCAGTTAGGATGAGTGACATTCTTAAATGCTCATATCATATAGCCCATAATACTTTTGATTAAGCAATCAAATGCTGTCATAAAAGTCAATAATGCTTGTTTGAAAATTTCTTAATAAACCTCTAAGCCTTTTGAAAAATTATTTATTTTTTAAATTAATAAAATCAATACTTTTATTTTATTAATTTTATTAAATTATTGATTTAATAAAAATTGTATGGTTGACAAATAAAAATTTGAATATCTATGGCATGTACAATGTAATGCTTTGATATCCCAGAAGTTTTAAAGGGAGAATTGGGATAGCTCTATCATTGGCATACTGTCACAGTTTAGATAGAGCTATGAATAAAATAACATGTAAAACCAGAAGTATATGAATGTATGCTTCCATACATTTCTTCATTTCTCATTTCTTTAGCCATGACTATAAAGCAGGTTAAAACAAAAAACAGAAAATAAGAATGGAAAGCTAACACAGCTCTGCAGGCAAAATCAAATCCAGTCAAATCTGTATTAGTACACAGTGTTTTTAAGTCGAAGTAACCTGAAAAATTGTGGGATGAGGGTGTGTGTAAAGTGGTCTTCTTGGCCATTTTAATTAACACTTATATTTGTTCAACATCTTTTTGGGTAGCTGATTTATTTTCTACCTGTAAATTGCTCATGTGAATGCTTGACAAATCTGGAGGAAGAAAAATGCTTTAAAAGATTCTAGTCAATAGTGACAGTGGAAAGTGATGAAGGCCAGAGGGGATTTGTTTTTGTTTTTATTTTTGTTTGTAACATTTGGATAGCGAAAGTGATCAAGTTGATAGTTGCCAAGTAAATACTAATAATGGTGTCACTGAGAATGCTTAAATGAAATTATTTTTCTTTGGGGTAAGTTACAAAGTTCTTCAGTAAAATGGGGTATCACTATAAAAACAAGACACCTGAAACGACCAAAAAATAAAAAAAAGAAAGAAAGAAAGAAAAGAAATAATTTTTGTTTATAAGAGGAAAGAAAGTTTCATTGAGATGGGATCCAACTTCCCTAGCAATTAAAAAAAATTATTACTTTATAATATCTATTGTGACTGGCATACTACAGAATATTTTAAGCCATAATTTTATATTTCTTATTGTATAGCATTTTGTAGGAATGATAATAATAACTCATGAAGACAAAAACTTCTGGACCAATATTGAGAATTTCCAAACATTATTATTATTTACATTAAAAGTAGCAAAAAGAAAATTTTGCCAGTGCATTTGAATTCTCTCTGATAATACTATTTTAACACAGATTAGATTTTTAAATCTTTTTAAAGATCTATTATGATCAAGATCTTAAGAGTTGGCATTATATCAGAATTCTTCCATCAAAATCTAAAAAAAGAAATACCATTTAAAAGATCTGAACATCTATTTTAGAAATAAAAACAATTTAATGTTTAAGCTTTCATTGATACTGGCAGTTACTTTGAAAGACTAGAATTCAGATTTTTTAATACTATGAAATTTTGAAGGTTTTAAAAGTTAATTTAAATTACATACTAAAATACATCACCATTAAAAAAGTTTTTAAATATCTAGTAAATGAGTAATAGTAAGCACTAATGAAACAGTGAAATGCCATTTTAGTTTTTATCTGTAGCTCCTATTCAATAAGGTATCACCAGAAATTTTTTACCTAATCATGCTACTTTTATTTTAAATCAGAAACATATGGATTTTTTTTTCTTAAACGTTGTTCATTGTTATCAAGTTACTTAAAAAAAAATTAAGGACTAATACTTGAATATTTAGATAGCAAATTCAGAAACCAATAGGGCTTATTCTTAACATTTCTTTTAACATCATCATAGTTTTAAATCATTACTATAAAACCAATTATTGTGCCTTCATAATGTCAATATGTCTAGATGAAAATTTTTTAAAATCCAAAGGGCTACGTAACTTTTAAAACTGTGAGATTAATTAAATAAAATAAATGTAACTATTTAGCTATGGCTTTGAAGGTTCTAAAACTGTATTAAAATGTCCTTTGCATTGATTCTTTTTGTGGGAGTTCCTATTTTCTGTGTAATATCTTTTTTAATCCCATAGAATGTATAACATTTATTTCTATAATAATGTAAATAGTAAGATATGATTATGAACTATATTTTGAGTTACATTTTGCATCAAACTTGTAATCAGCTGCAGCTGTTTTATTTGTATAAGGGTTGAAATGGAAAGTTTGTAAAAAGTCTTATTGTTTTCCTTCAAAAGCATTTCTTAAAGTACTACAGGTCTCAGATAAAATAAAAATACTCCCTTTCCTGAAACCATTGTTTTAGCATCTATTAAAAAAATAAAATGCAAAAAAAAAAAAAAAATTAATGTGCCATATGGTTTCTGTTTCTTGCTACTAAAATATTTATTTGTATGTAAAACCAAAAATGAATTATTTTATTGGCATTTTCAAGACCAAGAAGTGAATATCTAACATGTTCTAGAATCTATACTCTACATTTATAATTATATACAAATGGAAATAAATAGAAGGTTTATATTCCAAATAAGGTACAAAAATCTGAACAACAGAATACCAAATTACCGAAATGGTTGGCATTCAAAGTAAATGTGTCATTCTGCTTTACAAATCTAAAAATAGCTTAACTAAAATAATTTTTAAAATTTTATATTTAGTTAAGATTGCTTTTCGTTTTTAGCAAATGTTTTAAAATAGAATTTCTATCCAGAACGTATAATTTCCCATTGTTTTACAAGTAGATACAATGTCGAGTTTTAAAAATTCAATTTACAAGAAAATTAAAAATAAAAAAAGTCTTAAGCAATTAACATCTTAGTAACTCTTTGCTTTTTATGAAAATAAAACTTTCAACTAATAAAAATTATTTCATTTTTCTTTTAGTAATTCAAATACTAGTATTTCAAATATCAAGAATGTAAGCTTTTTAAAAATATAAGAAGAGTTTTAAATATTTACAGTAGTTTTATTATTAACTAGAAATATTTATGAATTAGAAATACTTCGTATTAAAATTTAGAAATTGCCAACAATTCCCTGTGAGAGAAAATAAAGAATTATGTTGGGTTTTAAAGTATCACATGTTAACTATTCAACCAAAGTTGATTTTTTTTGGTCTTTTTAACATTTTTATGAATTATTATAGACCCAGATATCAAGACTAAGTTGACAATGAACTTCTATAGTTATTATTTTGCTTTCATCAAAATATTCCTACTTGGCAAAAATCTAAACAACATAATTTATAGGGATAGCATACTTTTCATATAATTTGTTTTTTTTTAAAAAAATAAGGTTAATATAAACATGTGATAAAATGTCCTGTATGCTTATATTATATATGATTCTTTAAAAACATTTTACTCATATCTGCCTTTTAAAATAAATCAGTTGCCAAATTATATCTGTTAATAAAGTATAGTTTTTCAGATTTTGTCAGAATTAACCTTATTTTTACTTTAATTCTGAAAACACATAAAAATATAATTGTTTTTAGTGATTGCTAAATAATTTTTTACAATATGTAAGTTTAGTATTTAGTGATTTTGACTGGTATGTTACCACAGGCTTTACAAAAGCCTTGTGTTAAGAGTTTAAAATATTTAAATATGTCATCTTGAAAAAGTTCTCAAGTATTACAAAATTGCAAATAATGCTCATAAAAGTTAATTTTGAAGAAAATTTAATTTTTGATTTTATTCCTTATATTTTGTTAATCTATTTTCACAAAGTTTAGGCTTTTTGTAAACATAAAACAGCCATTTCGTGTCCGATATTTGGAAACATTGTTTCAATAATACTTTTGTTTGTAAAACTGCCCTCTAAATTTTGTCTGTACCTAAACATTTATGTAGAGCAGTATTAAAATTAATGTGATTCTGCCGAATGTATTCCACAAATCCATTTTTGAAGAACAAATGAGATAAATTTTAAGCTCCCTTTTTACAATCATTTAACTATTCCTGGTTTAAATATTATGCTTCTGATTCTCTAACAGGCATATGACAGGCCTTGGCAGTAGTAATTTCTGGCATGAATGAATTTCAAATTTTATTTTAATTTCAATATCTGATATGTTTCATGGACTATTAACCTACCTAATTTTTACCTTGAAATTTGCTACCTAGTTTAGTTTTATGTGAATATTTACTTTTCAAAGTTTTAAAAATATATTCATAATGAGTTTTCCAAATGTTTTCAAAAGATCATCTATTTTAAGTTGACCAGATCAATGTAATTACTTTTGAATTTCTGAACCTTTATATTTTCATAGCTTGATTGTTATTTTAATATCTATCAATGGCTACCCTAGTTTGTACTAGATACACAGGTAACAATTTATTCTTTTACTTAAATTATATAATACGTAAGAATATATAAATGCCATGTAAACTGAACTGCAAGGAATAACATCCAGTTTACAGATAGCTTAGTGAGTCTCTTTTCTCTTCTGTTAAATCGTGTCATCTCATCTGAAAAAGAAAGGTACTTAGACGGTTTGTCTTCAGTATTTATTTATTTATTAATTTTGGAGATAGGGGAGTCATTACTAATGTAATGCTTACATATCTTATAAGAATAACTTTACATTTTCTTGAAAGGATTCTCCAAGAGACTTTCTTTTCCTTTAAATTAAACACATTTCTTTGAAGTCGAATGCACAGAAAAACAAAAGTTTATGAAATTTCTTCCTGACTCAGATCCTATGGCCCTCTTCAAACTCTCAGAATGAAGTGCAATTACCCGGTGAATTGATCAGTGAGGACAAACAAGCCAGGTAGCTCAGGTTACTCAAATCTTCTTTTTTAGTGAGATTTATTTTTTTCCTTTGAATTATCTGAATAATTGCTTCAACTCTTCAGTTCAATTTGCATGTTTAGACAGGAAACTAGACTGAACAAGCCTTGGAAGGACTATAATTTTTGAAATTGCATTTGTTTTTGTTTTTGCTTTTTTAAAAACTGCATTTTGAATTGTAATTCTTACTATTTTCCACACGTAACTTCACTGATGGCTTGTATCTGAGGGCTTCCAGAAATCTTGTGACGTTTTATGCAGTGGTGATCCAGAACTACACATACATATTTTTTAACTTATCAGGGCTTTACTTTTCTTCTTTTTTAAAAAAAGGTATTCTTAATTTGATACTTACAGGCAGGAAAATGTGAATTTCTGCCTCTTTCTTCCACTCAGGTTTCTATGAACAAATAAAAGTGTTGTACCCTCTTTATACAAAAACTAAAAGTCAGAAGTAAAAATGTCTTTGGGTTTTTAAAAATACATTGCTGAATTACCATTTAAATGTAATTCTTTTTAGACGAGAAAACAATGCAGAAATGATTTAATCTGTTAAGCATCAGATTTGTTCAATTATATTTTGCTGAACCCTTTTTAAAAATTGCTGATCATTTCACAAGACAAAAAAAAACATTATCTTTTTAAAAAATCATGTTGAGGAATATGCAAAAAAAGAAAAAAAGAAAAAAGAAAAAAAAACCCTTAAGGCTTTACTTATTCTTTCAAATGGCTAATGGCCGATTAGAAAGAGTTAAAAATATGATTGAATCAGAAGCTCTAATAAATGTCAGCTGATTACTCCAACGGTTACTATAGCTATACTGATAAAGGAAGACTTTCATGGAATCCTGCATTTTAAATCATTCTAAGTAAATAATTTTTTCTTTCTCCAGATTAAAATCTAGAAAACAAAGCTTCAGCCACAAGATCTAAAAACCATGCACCATTTGAATTTTGTTAACCAAGTGTGCTGAAACTATTACTCAAGCTACATTATTTTTCCTTTTTGTTGGTATTGTTACTGATATTATTGAGGCCCACAAAATGGCTGTTGAAAACTTCTTTTGGGCATATAAATGGGATCTATTAATTATTAATCAAGTTAAGATTTAGAAAAAAAAGCTAAAAAGTTTGGATCATAAACCTTGTAGAGCTGTTAAAATTCATGTGGTTGCCTTTTGAAAATGATTTTTTAAATAAGCCCTTTGGTTTGGGATTACCTCGATTATGTATTCTTATAATCCCCCACATTAAAAATTCCTGAGGGGATTAATTTCTTCATTTGTCACGTGTTGATTCATGCCCTCTTTTCTCTTCAAAGTGCACAAACCAGTAAAATAAAGTGGACAGGAGGCTTGGCTAATAAGTCTACAATGTCACTTTTCCAAAAAATTGCAAATTCTTAAACAGCAGAAGTAAACTAAAAAAATAAATAAATAAAAAATAAAAAAAAGGCACATTATATCAATTAGTTGTAGTTCTTTTCTTAATAAAATCTGGCTACCTTCTTTATCACTTTATTTATTTATACCTCTTCTATTTATTCTAAAAGTAATTCTCAATACTCTGATAAAATGAAAGTGAGAATCCAAAGTCTAACTTTTTTTAAGTAAAAAATTTTTTTAATTTAATTTAACTTTTTGTAGAAATATAGATCTTATTTTATTGTCCAGGCTTGTTTTGAACTCCTGGCTTCAAGCAGTCCTCCCACCTCAGCCTCCCAAAGTGAGACTTCAACTTTAAATATAAAACCTATTATTGAGTAGTCGGGGGCCACAGAGCGTCTAGGAGGTCAACAGGAATCAGGAGCGATCCTAAAGATACAACTCCTTATTCCCTACATGTGATGCAATTCCTTCAGCTCTTTCATCCCATCTCTCTCCCCAGGGTGATCCATCTCTATATTACTCTTTTGAATGAGAGAGCCCGTAGAACTTTACAAAACCACTTCAGATCGTTCAGAGTGCAAATTCTTTCCTATTTTTGGACAAAAGGGGAAGAGGCTGGTGCACCAGCTACGTAACTGATTCTGTGACTCAACCGAACCTGTGACAGGAGGCAGTTTAGTAACAACTCAGCAGATGGAGATCAGTTAAGATAAGCTGTAAGGATTGAGACCATTCAGTGTGGATTTTTTAGTGCAGCCTCAATTTCAGAAAATGTCATTCTTTTGCAATAAAAGCAAATGATTAAACATGCACTAAGTGTGAGGCATGTTTATAACTCTGAAAGACTTTTTCTATCTATGGACTTGTAATTTGGGAAAAAAGATATCCTTCTGGCCAGGTATCTCCCTTTCTAGTTGGAGAATTGTTGTCACCAAAAAGTTTACGAATTTGGAAAATGTTTGTTTTTGGTTTTGTTTTGAGACAGTGTCTCTGTTATCTGGGCTGGAGCACAGTGGCACCATCATGGCTCACTGCAGCCCCAGTCTTCTGGGCTCAAGTGATCCACTTCAGCCTCTGGAATAGCTGGGACGACAGGCACTTGCCAACCTGCCCGGCAAACTTTTTAATTTCTTGTAGAGAGGGGGTTTTGCCATGTTGCCCAGGCTGTTCTTGAATCTTGGGCTCAAGTGATCCTCCCACCTCAGCCTCCCAAAGTGCTGAGATTACAGGTATAAGCCACTGTGCCCAGCTGAAAATATTTCTTTATAAGGGATGTAAGCTTGAAGTCCAAGTTTTCAGTCCTCAGCCTCCCAAAGGGGTACAATGTCTAGTAATCAGAGTATGGGTTTACATTTCATATTGAGATATACTGAGTGACCACAGTCCCTTTGCTCTTGATCTGCCTATTATTTATATTCGTATCTGTCTACACAACCCTAATATAATGAATCAATTCAATCAATTCCATCAGTACTATGGAAACTAGGAAAAAGCATGTCAGTTGCTTGACTCTGTCCAGAGGCTTATTTGCACAAGAGACTCCGTCTAGTTGGCCCCTGCAGCCCTAGCCTTCCTGCTGATGACTAAGGGGCTCTTGTTGACTCCCTGATGCAGCCAACGTTCATCCTTCTCTTCTACTTCGTGCACTACCTGCTGACAGTAAAAGTAAAATTAACTTGATACTGTGCATGCTTTATTGCAGTGGTGATTTAAGGAACACTGTGTCTCCTCTTCATAGACCCTGATCCTCTTATACCCTACAAGGAAATAATACTTTCTACATTATTGGTAACCTACATTATTGTTCCTGGGAGTTAGGGCTGAACTTCTGTACAGATGTCTTTATAACTGAAGCAAATTAGCAAATCCGTGAAGCTCAGCTCAGAGTTAACAAATGGACCGGAGTTCTCGTTGTCTTTTCGGCTGCTCAGCCTTCTAAAGACTGAATCAATGTAAAATAGAGTGGTCATCCATCCTGCCTGATTTATGTAACATACTATATTTAGTATTTCAATGGGGTACTGTCAAGAAAAATAGGTATTCAAGAAATTCTATGTTGGTTTACACAGAACTCATAAGCTCTGGTTTATATGCATTTGAATGTACTTTTCCATGACCATGACATGTACCTATTTCTTAGCTTTCTCTTTTCTTAAGTGATTTCATTATAACATCTTATGTGTGTGTATGACTTTGGTGCTTTTACAAACATTACCTCTTTTGGTTCTCAGTGTCAATAAATGATGTTATGATTAGTCCCTTTCAGAGTAGCTAAGAGATCAGACTTTGAAATGAGACTGATGAGGACTCGAATCTTGGTTCTCTCCCTTAGTGGGAGGCATGGCCTGCCTTCTCACTGTACAACATTGAGCATGCTTTATAGTCTTTCTGAGCCTCAGCTTTCTCATCTATAAAATGGGGATGATAATAATGTGTACTCCATAGGGTTGTTGTGAGGTTTAAGTGAGTAAAAGGCTGAATACAGTTGTTGGTATGTAGTAAATGCTTAATAAGTGGTGGTGTTTAAAGAAAAAGTAAATGAAACTTACAGACATTGAGAGGCCTGCTCTTGATGCAGCAAGGGCCAGGACCCACATTTGCTGACTACAAAGCCAGTAATAAAGTCCTTTCACTTTGTTTGCAATGCAGCTGCTTTAAAATGACTCAGCATTGTTTCTAACTACCTTTATACTGATCAAACACAAAAGAACTTTTCCCTTTTAACCAGTGGACTTCAATGGATGGCTTCATGAAAGTCAATGGACAACTGGGCCTTGTCCTGGTATAGGAAAAATGCAATAAGGTTTAAAAAGCAAATAAAGGCTGAGAAAAAAATATTCTACAAAGATGAGCTTTAGTTGTAACTCATTGCCCTAACAGGAAGATGTGCCAAGAGTCAAGTTGTTAAGTGAGATTCAGGAAGGTCTCAAAGTCTTTGTTTCGACATATTTTAGTCTGGACATTCTTAGTACACATGATCCAGCTATACTATTAGTTTGAAAGGAAAAGTGTGGCTGGGCACAGTGGCTCACACCTGTAATCCCAGCACTTTGGGAGGCCGAGGTGGGTGGATCACTCGAAGTCAGGAGTCTGAGACCAGCCTGGCCAACATGGTGAAACCCAGTCTCTACTAAAAATACAAAAATACAAAAAAATTAGCTGGATGTGGTGGCAGGCGCTTGTAATCTCAGCTACTTGGGAGGCTGAGGCAGGAGAATCCCTTGAACCTGGAGGCAGAGGTTGCAGTGAGCCAAGATCATGCCACTGAACTCCAGTCTGGGTGACAAGGAGACTCCATCTCAAAAAGAAAAAGAAAGAAAAATTGCATTGGCTTGAATGCATAAATGCTCAGGAACTTCCAAAACATAGTTCCCAATCCCTTTAAATCAATCAATCAATCCTTTTTTCTGGCTGTTGAGAAAGCTCGTAAGTGAAATTCATTTGGTACTACGGTTCTTTGAGTTTTCCAGTGAGGTTCTCTCCCTTGAGTTCTAAATAGGGTTGTTTTTAAAAACGAAGTCTCTTGTTACTTCTGCACATCTTTGCTTCTTCTGTGCCTTCTGAGTCACTTCAGTTTAATTTATTTACCCTTTGTCTGCCTTCAGTGCATGTCTGAGCCCTATTGATGTTCGTGTGGAATATGCTACATTCAAAGACAATAAAACTGTGGTCCTTTATTTTTAACCTTGGAACCAATACCAATGCAGCTTAGAAGTTGTATTTCAGGCCCTTGATCCCTAAACTATGAAGTTTCTTGTTGACCTCCAGTTCTGAAGTCCTCAGAAACTGATGATGATGTTTCATAATTTCAAGCTCAGCATTTTATGACGTGGAATTTTGCAAGTAGTTTCTTAGTGGGAGGCATGGCCTGCCTTGTTTTGGGAAGAACTAAAAGAAGGAAAGACACGGGCTACAAATATGGAAAATGAGCCAGTATTTAACCAACTCTTCAGTAGGGCATTTTTTGAGTTGGCCGTTATTATCATGAATGACTCTCAAAATGATAGCTCCCAAATATTTAAACAAAAATGTAAAGTGTGAGGTGGCTCCATTTCGTTGTTGGGTGAAATGTCAGTTGGACAATATCTTTAACATACAGACTGTAAAAGAATATTTCTTGTTTTTATAGAATGCATAAACTGTCAAGCACCATTCAAAATTCTTCATGAAATACATAAAGAACAGCATCAGGGTTTGGGATTCTTCTTCAATCAGGACAAGGAAAATAAAAAATTCTAACCCAGGATCTTGGAAGAAGACACATATTTTTCATGTGTAAAATATAATGAACATAAATAAATAAAGGCAAAACTATCTTGTTGTTATTAGTCTTAGAGGACGATTCCCTAGAACTTAGGCATTTCTTTAGATTCTTTCTTCAACAGGAGACTCCTTCCAAAAAGAAAAGAAAAACAACAATTACATAGAATAATTGCAGAACTGTGGTGACCAGAAAAAAAATAAAGTAAGTTTTTTGTTCTATTATAGGTCCAGGTAGGTCTGTTCAAATCCAGATTTTCTCGGTAAGTAAGATGTTGCATTTCCAAATACAAACACCACCTATTTTGTTCAAACTGTAATGTCTGATGCAGTTTCCTTAGATATTACAAATAAAATAGGATCTTCATAATACGTGGCTTAATCCACGTAAGAAGATACTTAGGGAGATGACTCACTAATCACGAACCTTGCAGACAGTAGAGGGAAAAGACAATGGTCTCTCCTGTCTGTGAGGACATGAGATTTTATGACCTGGGATGATTCCTGTAGAACGGGCACTTGAAGGTCCACACTCACTGCCAGGGGTGGATTCTGGCAGCACTTCTGACCCTGTTCACTGCTGTCTTCCTGCTGTGTGCTGGGTGACTCAGGGGCTTGGTTTTGGCACATACAGACTCTCCTCTGAATTTCAAAGGCAGTTTAGTTCGACAGCTACTGAATTGAGTAGTTTGTGACTCAGGGAACAACTGTGTGGTGGCCAAAGAGAAATGATCTTGCCATAATAATAGCCTGCAATCTGCTACGTCTTTCTTTCCTGAAATCTCAAAGATCACAGGAAGAACTTATCCTGAGGATATCTCAACTCTCAGCTAAAGACGTGGAAACAAACATCCTAGAGAGACTCAGTGCCTCTAGTTTGGACCCCTATCCACTCTCCCAATCTTACCAACCCAAAGTCAGAAGCAGAACAAGACTGAAAGTCTCCTGGTGTGAATTACTAATATTTCAGGGAGATAATTTTTTCCAACTTCAAAAGATGAGTTATCACAATCATTGTAATCTGGTTTCTCAAGCAGTTCAGACTAAGAAGCGAGGCACTGAAAATCTCCCTGAGTCACTCATCAGCTTTCTCCATATTTGGAAGTCACTTGACCATCCAAAAACAGTACTAGTGACTGAAGCTGATGGATGGAAGATGCTAAAAGAGCCCAGTATGAAACGTCTGTGGACCAATGGAGTGTCCATCTCTTCAATTGCCAAGCATCTCTCATCAGCACCAAATCCCAGTGATGTCTAGTTTAACAAAACTTACCCTGGATTTTTTTTTTTCTTTTTCTTTTTGTCTTTTTTTCTTTTCTTTTTTTTTTTCTTGAGACGAAGTCTTGCTCTGTCACCCAGGCTGGAGTGCAATGGCAGGATACTGGCTCACTGCAACCTCCACCTCAAGGGTTCAAGTGATTCTCCTCACTCGGTCTCCGAGTAGCTGGGATTACAGGTGCACGCCATCACCCACACCCGTCTGATTTTTTAATTTGTTTTTATTTTTTTTTTAGTTTGGGCACAGAGGAGTGGTGTGGGAGACAATAACAAAATATTTCTCTAATACAAAGGCAGCATAGGGGTTAAAAATGTGGATTTTTTTGGATACAGATTACCTCGGATCAAATACCAACTTCTGCCTATTGACCATGGACCTTGGGCAAGTTATGTCGTCTCAGTTTTATAATCTGTAAAATGGAGATAAGGCAGGCACCTTCCATAAAGGGTTGTTGTGAAGATTAAATAAGTTAAAATATGTGAAGCACTTAGAACAATACCTGGCACATGATGAACATTCAACATTTTAGCTAATATTATAAGAGTTTAAAATTGTTTTTAAGTTTCAAATGACTTTTATGCTGAATTCATATATATATATATATATATATATATATATATATATATATGAATACATACATATATATTTTGAGATGGAGTCTTGCTCTGTCACCCCAGGCAGGAGCGCAGTGGCACGATCTCAGCTCACTGCAACCTTCGCCTCCTGGATTCAAGCAATTCTCTTGTCTCAGCCTCCCGAGTAGCTGGGATTACAGGCACATGCTGCCACATCTGGCTAATTTTTTTTTTGTATTATAGTAGAGACAGGTTTCATCGTGTTGTCCAGGCTGGTCTCAACCTCCTGAGCTCAGGCAATCCACCTGCCTTGGCCTCCCAAAGTGCTGGGATTACATGTGTGAGCCACTGTGCCCAGCCTGCTGAATATAATTTTAAAAAGTAAAGGTTCTGACCTTTCCAGTGTGTCTTCCATTCTTTTATATTTGTTTAATTTCTCTTTTTCCCTTTCTCCTCATTTTCTCACTCTTACTCTCACTCATACAAAGATACAAAAGCAAACAACCACATTTAAAGGAAAAGCATTAAACTAGAGTTTGTAAGCAATACCTTGAATTACAAACATTGCCTTGGCCATGCTCTTTGTCTGTAAGATATATATAACTTCACACACTTTTTCATAAATATCCCATTTCTCAAAGGTAAATCTATGACCCTCTAAGAGAGAGGCATGAACTATTGAAAATAAATTATTCAGTTACTAGAGACTTCTACTTTCAGCTATGATGGGGTAATTAGTACCAGACTGGTCCTCCTTCTATAAACACATATAAAACCAAAGTAAAAGGTTTCACACTTTAGACAATAGTCATGTGGAAAAAATGTGACCCCTGAGAAAAGGAAAATACATTATGTCAGCCACATATTCACCTTGACATTTCTACCTGGAAGCACCTTCTGTGGTGCAGAAATGGGTAGCTTAATTGGAGGACAATGATCTCACAGAGCTGATGAGGTAGCAGTTGGAGTTTAAGGTTGCTGAGGTGACTAGAATTCGTGTATTGGGCACCAGAGAGAAAGAGCTGTACAGAGAGAGAGCTCCAGAAATATGCATAGAAGTCTTCTTGAATCTGTAGCTGAACACTAATTTGTGTATGCACAGGACAGGAGTCTGTGAGCCCTGGTAGAGAATACTTACTAAGACACTGTGAGTTTCTGGAAATTACATAGGGCAGGAAGACACTGGAGTTCTGACCAGCCAGAAAAGAGAACACTCACTGCACATAATCAGCATTTAATTGAGATCCCCAAAAGGCAGATCTTATGAATAGGGCAATTCTAGCTCTAGAATAAAAGTTCCTCTATACCCCACCGAAAAACTTTAAAAACAAACTTCAAAAAATCAAGGTAATTGTGAGTAAATTAATCACCTGACAAAATAAAACTCAATGCTCTTCAAAGGAAGACAAATAAATCCAGTCTTGCAAATTGTAGAATCTTCAATGTCTAGTGCCCAATGAAAAAATCACTGGCTATGCAAAGAAACAGAAAAAATATGACCCATAACCCAAGGGAGAAAAAAACAATAAAAAGAAACAGACCCAGAGATAACACAGTTGTTGGAATTAGTATTTAAGAACTTTAAAATATGTTGAGAACTAAAGAAAAAACTAGACATAATAAGTGAAGAAATGAGAAATATCAGCACAGGAGTGGAAATGATAAACAGGACCAAATGAAAAATTTAAAAGTAAAAATTATAATATCTAAGATAAAAATCTATTGAATGGGTTTAACAGCAGCTTGGACACTGCAGAAGAGATCAAAAAACATAAAGCACAGAAAGTAAAAAGTCCCAAGGAACTGTGGGATAATAAAAAATGGTCTCAGGAGAGAAAGAGAAATTGTATCAGAAAAGTATATGAAGACCAAATGACCATTTTCCCCTACATTCGATGAAAAAGATCAACCCACAGATCTAAGAAACTCACAAACCTCAAGAAGCAAAAACACAAATATGACACCAAGGCATACTGTAGTCACATTGCTGAAATCCAAAAATACATAGAAAAATCTGAGAAAGGGACAGTTGAAATGCCAGTGGGGGACGGGGAAGAAAAGAAAACTCTTGAAAATAACCAGGCACACATAGAGGGACAAAAATATAATTATTGATGACTTTTTATCTGAAACAATGAAAGCTGGAAGACAATGGAATGCCATTTTTAAAGTGCTGAAACAAAAAGAGAAAAATTTGTCAATTGAAAATAATCCAGTGAAAATCTAATTGAAAATAATCCAGTGAAAATGAAGGCAAAATAAAGACTTTTAAAAGATAGCCACAAGCTGGGATAATTCATCACCAGCAGACCTCTACTACAAGAAATGTTCAAGGAAGCCCTTTGAGGCTGAAAGACAACTGAATAAACAAAGGTGTAAAGAACATCATAGAAATATGTGGATTTCCTTAAAAGTAATTGTGTAAAAGTGTGGCTTATAATATATGCAGAAGTAAAATATATTTTTAAAATCACATTGTCAAATGCTTACAATGTAAGTGAATTGGAATCACATAAATTCATCGAAGGCTATGATGAGTAAGACTGCAAATAATTCATAGGTCAACTGGGAAAAATAAGAATAAAAATTAAAATAAGAATAAAATAAGAAACGTATCACCTTTCAATTGGTCTTCCTGTTTACATGTTTACTTTTCTTCAGTCCATCTTCCACCAGCAGCCAGAGATATTTTTAAGCATAAGTCAGAGAATATCGTTTTTTTTTTTTTTTTTTTTTTTTTAAAAATTTACCCAAGTAAACCCAGCCTGGAGTGCAATGATACAATCTTGACTCACTGCAACCTCCACCCCCTGAGTTCAAGCAGTTTCCATGTCTCAGCCCTCTGAGTAGCTGAGATTACAGGCATGTGCCCACCACGTCCAGTTAATTTTTGTGTTTTTAGTAGAGATGGGGTTTCACCATGTTGGCCAGGCTGGTCTTGAACTCCTGGCCTCAAGTGATCTGCCCACTTCGGCCTCCCAAAATGCTGGGATTACAGGTATGAGCCACCGTGCCTGGCCAAGAATATAATTCTTTTACTTGAAACCCTCCAATGGTTTTCTCATCGATCTGGAATTAAAATCAAATTCTTGACTGGGGCTAATAAGGCCTTAATGAACATGGTTCCTAACTACTTTTCTGATCTCATTATACCGAGGCTACACTGGCCTACTCTCTGTCAAATACGCCAATCCTGGTTCTGCTTCATGGTCTTGATGATTACTGGAACACTCTTTTTCCAGATCAAGACATGGCCAACTCTGTCTCTCACTCAGTCCCAGAGCAAATGCCACCCCCTCTGAGAGCCCTCTCTTGACTACCCTATAAAGTAGCCACATACTCTGCCCTTCTTAACTCTCTTTCACTTTAGCCATTTTCATTTTCTTTATTCCCTAATGTAGTCTGTCATTTTCTCATGCATCATCTTCCTCCTTTGCTAGACTTTACCTCTCTTGTTCATGACTGTCTCCTCTTTGTCTGGAGCAGTTCCTGGCATATATTAGACACTCATTATACCTTTGTTGAATGAACAAACGAGTCCCACTCTGACAGACTATATGCATCTTGTTTGAGTCGCTACTGAACCAGGTTGCTCCTGGGTTGGCCCAGACCAAACCTAGACTTTCCCACAGATCCCAATATACCTTTTAAAGCAAGAAAATGCAATTGTGTTAAATATTATGTGTAATGTGTTTATTAAGCATCGCGTAAGTACTCGCTCTGGGGATGCAAAGAAAAAGGTAAGATTACTACCCAGAAGGGCTCCGAATGATAAAAACAGAGCCATAATAATAACTATTATTATTATAAAATATCTCAAATTATAAAATACCTAAAATTTCATAAATACAGCTTTCAAAGTACTTTCCTATGAATTACATCATTTCAGACCAAAGGAGTGACCATCTTTTTCTATCATCATTTTCGGCTAGACAGGAGGCAAAGGAAAGAAGGTAGGATTACCCTGATATAGTAGAATGTTTGGAATTTCTTAAAAGACATATGCTCATCCCTGTCAAAAATAATGATAATGAGAATAATAGTAACCACTATTTGCTGAGAACCTACTTAGAGTCCAAGCAAGACTAGGTTATGCCATACAGTTCACTTAGAGTCAGTATACAATGATGTACCAGCTCAGTGACATTGGGAAAGTAAACTAATATCTTTAAATCTCAGTTTCTCATCTCTAAAATGGTGAAAATTTGCATGATTATTGTCAGAATCTGAGATAATGTATGATGGGTAGTTGGTATGTGACAAGAACAAAAAAATTCACTATTGTTTTTAATAATCACCCCAAATCAGATCCTTTAGAGGCATCTTGACAACAAAGGCAACTGGTGGCTCCAGCCCCAGCTGTCACCTGCTCCTGACCAGAGCTATTTTGGTTGCTGGGGAGATCTGTATCCTTGCTAAACTAGAATCAGTGAGGCTCCAACCCAGTCTGGAAGTCTGCAGTTATGAAGGATTAAGATAAAATAATCAGCAACTCTGCTAAACATAAATTTTATACAGTAAATTCTTAATTGTATATTTTACTCACTTACAAATTAATGTGTGCTGCCTGGCCCTGCGCAAAAGCCCATCAACCAATCTGGAATTGGGGAAAAGGAGGACTTTGTAAAACAAATGCCATTTGCACTGGACCTAGAAGGACGGGTAAAATTTACCTATGAGGTAATGAGATCACCCCTATAGGATGAGTAATTCAAACGTACAGGCTAACACAAAATATCTGGGATCTTAACTACATATTTTTAAAGTAGGTTTACTTTTCTTCATTTTGTTGTTGTTATATCTTTGTAAAAATGATATTAAAATAACTTATATTCCCCGATCATCCACCAAAAAATATATATCAAAGAGTTCTGGGAATTATTTGAGGTGTCAGGAAGAAAACTGGCTGGATTCATGGTCTGATATACTATATACCAAATAAGCCATCTGCATGCAAATAATAGAAAATTAAATGCACTGGATTTTATAAAAGTCTGAATTTCAAACTCTTGGAACACTGAACTTCCCTAATGAACTTCCAAGAAAATGTGCTCATGGTCTTCCAGGTGGCCGTCTCTGGAGTGCTAAAAGGATGCCTGCAAAAGGAAAAACACCATGTTCCTCTTGAAGATCTTATATATTCCCTGGGTATTATCTATAGATGAGAGATTGAGAAGTGGATGCATACTCAGTGGGTTCATGCAGGTCCGCATACACATTCCACTGATGGATACAGCAATGGTTTTTTTTTAAATACCATTTTTTGGTGGCATTAGTTTAAATATACCCAGGAACAAAATTTTCCTAAGATCTCCCCTGCTGCTCATGGTTGCCCCCAAAGCATCTTGTACATCTTCTTTCATGAAGTGGAACTCACCTTTACTGAGTCCCTACCATCTACTAGTATTACATATATCCATGACAATGAGGTAGGCATTATTATCTCTATTTTGCATATGGGGAAACTGAAACTCAGGCCACTCAGTGTCAGAGCCAGAGTTTGAATCCATATTTTTCTGGCTCCCCTAAGCTCTGTCTAACTACCTTGACTCCTACAGCTAGTGGTCTAAAACCACAAATTGACTAGCTGTCAGATACAGTACCTGCCATTCTGTCTGGACCCCTGTCTGCTCTCCATCCTGCCTTATTAAAAAGTGATCATTAATCACCAATTACATGCCTAACATTGTATCATCAGACTCCAGTAATATGTAGATGCCTAAGATATAACTGGTTTAAAAGATCCTGTGATATAGTAAGAAACTCATAGTTTTATGCTGGGTATCTATGACACCAGTATTGTTTTAGATCTATTTATTTTTGAATTAACATAAGCAAACAATAATGGACTAATTCAAGTGACTAAAAGGGAAAAATACATTGAGAAAGGAATCCTTTAGGGAAAAGGGGTGGGAAAACCATATTCCAAATTTTTTCCCAATAATGATTAGGAAACGTGACCCTCATTTTATCCCTTCCTAGCAGCCTTGGAGAAAAGAGCAGATGAAAACATGAATTAGGCAATCATTGGTATAGATTTAACCTTTCCGGATCTTGTTTTCCTCATGGGACTAATAATTTATGCTCTAAGTCTATCTCAAAGTTGCTAATGAGGATCCCATCAAACTCTATTATAGAAACCACGTAGTACAAGCCTCTCCCCTTACAAATGGGGAAACCAGTTCCAGAGAGGGAAAGTGACTTGCTTCACCTGGCAGGGGTAGTTAATGGCAGATCTGGGATTAGAATCAACAGCTCCTTGCCAAGTTGGGGGCCTCCTTTCTTTATCAGACAGGGCATAGGTTCTGCCAGTGATTAAAGAAATGCACAGTGGCTCATGCCTATAATCCCAGCACGTTGGGAGGCCAAGGCAGGAGGATCACTTGAGCTTAGGAGTTCAAGACCAGCCTGGGCAACAGCACAAAACCCCCCACCCCATCTCTACAAACAATAAAAAAGTTAGCCTGGCGAAGTGGTGCACACCTATAATCCCAGCTACTTGGGAGGCTGAGATGGGAGGATGGTTTGAGCTGGGGAAGTTGAGGCTGCAGTGAGCCATGGTTGCATTACTGCACTCCAGTCTGGGCAACAGAGTTAGACCCTATCTAAAAGGGTCTATTTATATATAATTATATATATATATAATCATAAATATATAAAAGGATAATTATATATAATTATATATATAATTATTCTTTTGAAATAGGGTCTCTGTATGTGTGTATGTGTGTGTGTGTGTGTGTGTGTGTATAATTATATATATATACTGAATTATATTCATCATAGCTTACCTGTATAAAGATTTTTCACTGTTCTAAAAAGGAGATGTGCATGTTGGGTATGGTGGCTCATGCCTGTAATTGCAGCACTTTGGGAGGCCAAGGTGGGCAGATCACCTGAGCCCAGGAGTTCGCGACCAGCCCGGACAACATGATGAAAACTGATCTCAACAAAAAATATCAAATAAATAAATAAACTGGGCATGGTGGTGTGCACTTATGAGGTGGGAGGATGATCTGAGCCTGAGGAGGTCAAGGCTGCAGTGAGCCGTGACCACACCACTACACTCCAGCCTGGGCAACAGAGTGAGACCCTATCTCAAAGAAAGAAGTGGGGGGATTGTGCATATGCTCTCTCAATTTTGAGATTCTAAACCTCAGAGGGCCCCTATGAGGCAGTAAGGGGTGATACTATTATTCCCATTTGGAGGACTACAAAGAGCTTCACTATGTGGAACAAGTTTTCTGAAAAGCAATTTGGCAATAATTTAGTCTAAGAAATAATTAGGGATATTTACAAAGGTTCAGCTACAAATATTTTCATTACCTACAATAGCCAAAAGATTTTAATTTGAAAATTTCCCAACAAGAAGGGATTGGTTAAATACATCATGGTACATGTATACATTGGAGTTCTACTCAGCCATCTAAAATTACATTGTAGTGAGTAAATATTACATGGAAGACTATTCTCAATTTAAGTGAAAAATGCATAAATTAGCCTGTTTTGTAAAACAAACAAGCAAAATGGACAGATGCACACAGTCAGGTGTTATCTCTGAGTGGTAGGATTATAGGCATTTTTCTTCTCTTCGATTAAATGTACTTTCTAATTTTTCTCCAAAGAAAAAGTATTGATTTTTAAATTAAGAAAAGGTTATTACTTTACTTTTTTTTAAAAAACAGGGTCTCACTCTGGTCACCTAGGCTGCAGCACAGTGGCATGATCACAGCCCACTGCAGCCTTGACCTGAGCTCAAGTGATCCACCTCAGCTTCCCAAGTAGCTGGGACTACAGGTGCACGCCAACTCATCTGGCTAAGTTTTTTGTATTTTTAGTAGAAATGGGGTTTTGCCATGTTGCCCAGGCTGGTCTTAAACTCCTGGGCTCGAGCGATCTGCCCGCCTCAGCCTCCCAAAATGTTGGGATTGCAGACATGAGCTGCCGCGCCTGGCCTTATTTTTACTTTTCAAAAATGTATATATTCCTCTTCAAGGAACCATCACTTAATCTTCCTGATGGCCCATCTGTCAGCATGAACGTCAGTTAAAGCCCAAACAGGAGCTATGCACTCAGGATGTACTGAAATGTGAAGGGTTTGTTTCCATCACATCGAACAGTCTCAGATTAGGATGCTCTCTGAGTTCTCATGACTGTATCTTTTAGTCTATCTACTATCTCAAAATTAGCTCTTTCATCTTGTCACCATCAATGTCACTCCTAACTTCTAACCCACAGCTTCTAATCTGAAGTGAACCAAGAAATTTGCTAATTAAAACTTAGAATAATTTATAAAACAAAGGCATGTGAAAGTCATTGAGAAAATACATAGTACTGTACAAATATATGCTACAATGGTCGTTTTATGCTTTTTATATTTTTAATACGTGCATTTATAGTTATATTATTGTGCTTCAGTTTCCTCATCTGTGAAGTGGGTATATTGTTAGTTCCTACCTCACAGGGTTGTTGTCAAGATCAAATAAGTTATTATTTGTAAGGGCGTCTGGACCACTATTTGGCACATGTAAAATAATGAGTGTTTGCTAAAGATCACACATTTGAAATATTAGGATGAAATAAAAGTACATAGGTTCTGAATCAGTGCTTGAGCAGCTTTTGTGTGAGTAAGGTAAGTGCTTGAGCTTAACTGAATGATCTGCTTTCTTGGAGAATTTGGTTTACTTTGTGGTTCTTGGGTGTTTATACCAGGAGGTGCTACACAGTACACACACACACATGCACACACACACACACACACACACATTTAGGAGTATGCATGCCAGCACACCCATCATTCTTCCTTCTTTCTCTTCTCTTGCTGACAATGTAGGATATGATATCCTACATAGAACATTTCTATAATGAAGCAAAAGGTCTCAACAGAATAATAACTATGAAAACAATATATGCTATATGAAAACGATGAGGTCGTGTCTTTTGTAGGGACTTGGAAGAATCTGGAAACCATCATTGTCAGCAAACTAACACAAGAATAGAAAGCCAAACACCATTATGTTCTCACTCATAGGTGGGTGTTGAACAACGAGAACACGTGGACTCAGGAGCATCACACACTGGGGGCAGTTGGCAGGGTAGGACAGGGACAGTGGGGGGTGGGGAGGGATAACATGGGGAGAAATGCCAGATATAGTATGCTAAAGTAAAACAAATAAATTAAAAATAACAATAATAATATATGCTATATGGAATATATTCCTATCTGAGCTAAGAACTTTACATATATTAATTCATTTAACTTCCACAACCATCATCTGAAGTAGGTAATACTGGGATTCCCATTTTGCAGATATAGAAAGCAAGACCCAGAGAAATAAATATCTTGCCCCAGATCACATAGGCTGCTCACATTGACTCCCGATATCATGCTGAAATGGTATGTGTTTTCAAGTCATCCGATTTTTATGTGGGTGCATATAATTCTCTAGAAGGGGCACAGACAAGAATGAGTATTCACTGCTTGCCCTCACACTGGAAGGCTCTAGTGATCCCAGTTTGACTGCCTTTCCCTTACACATAGAGCATTGCCTATCCTAATTTGGTTAAAGAATCTATGGGGATTTGGGAAATGTCTCCAGGGACTCCTGCTTATAGCTCTGCTCTCGCAGGCAGAAGTCTGGTGTTTGAGTCCTGTCTCCTGATTCTTCACTGCTGGGGGAATGCAGTGATCAGATTTAAAGTCCTCAAGTGTCAAGGTCTTTATAATCAAAGACAATGACAGTTGAGTTTGTTGTGAGGACCAAATACACTAATGTTTGAGAAAGTATCTTATTAATCCTACTGAACCACATAGACACATAAGATGATTGTTTATTGAAAAAAGAGTTCCCCTGAGAACCTCAGCTATAATCGCACGGTGATCACTCACTGACTCCACTTCCACAAAACGGCAGCCTTGACCATGACCCAGCCTGGAACTCAGGGAACACTGAAGTAGGGCCACTTTAGGAGTGATGTGCCCAGAGTAAGATTCCACCAGAATGCAGGTGAATTGTCCCCCATATCTTGAAACACCTGCTCTGCAGAAATGTGCTTGAATTGTAACGATACGAGTACAGTCAGACATCAGGAAGAACTTCACTAAGTAGATTAAATTGTTTAAATCCTACTTTATGACTGCTTTCATGAGAAGTCCCCTCGTGGAGACAGTTATGAATAGACTAAGCCCTTCCACCTGGAATATTTTAGGAATTGACCTGACCAGAGGCTAGTTCCTACTTCTGTCCTGCTAGGATGTTGTAGCATGAGAGTTCTTTGCTCCGTGTTGATCATCCTCATTTAGATACTCTGGGCTCCTCAGCCAATTGATCAGCTGCATTCACAATACGAAAGACAACTCTTTAAGACTAATTTCTTTGCTGTATTTTCAAACACACATACTCTCCAAAGAACACATGCTCACTTTCCATCTCAGAATGCAAGGAAATGTGGCACAGTATTTCTCAGAAAAAGTCTGTAATTTTTACTTATAATGATAATAAATTTTGTATGTGTATATAGCACTTTATATCCTCTAGTAGACTCTGTTTTGTTAGACCTCAGAGCAATATTGTTGATCTAGATAGGCAATTATTATGGTTGATATTTTACAGAAGACAAAACAGAGACAAAGAGGTTGAACAAGTTGCCTGAGACAACACAGCCTGTTTAGCAGCTGAGCTGATTCCTGAATCCAGAACTTTTTTCCATCACTCACAGAAAAAAATCCACTGTCATTCCATGGACCACCTAAGACAGAAATGGGAACAGAAAGAACAAAGAATTCTAAGCCAGAGCCCATAGCTCTTTATCCTTCCAATCCCCAGAAATCCCAGGGAATTCTCTCTAGTTACCTAGATCTGCTTTGTCCATTCTGACCACAGAAAACCTGGCCAAGTATTACTCTTGCTACCTGGGCATCTTCTATACACAGCAGCTCCCAACAGCAAATCCTCGTATCTTTTTGCAAAGAGGACACTCTAACTCTAGGAAGCCTGTTACCACTCTGCCTTAAAATTCACAGTTAGCAGCCTACTAAGGTTACAGAAGGGCAGTTTTAACGACTTATAATAGAGAGAAAATAAAAAATTGTATCATTATAGAGTACATAGTAACTACTAAGATATGACTGAAAAATTTCTCAATCTTAAGTAATTTTTAAATCACACTTAAGAGGTAGAAGGAAGGTCACATAACTATATTCAAAAACAGAAAGTTCAAGTTCTTATTGTGGTGTGAGCTGGTATGCATCCCAGATCCAAGGGACTTGTGTGGAATCACAGCATTTGACTAACTCATTAGAAGAATCCTGTATTTGATACCAGTAATGGATTATGATGGAAACCTTAGCTTTAACTTTTTTTCCCATTTTGTGTTTCAATTTTTGACATCATTATTTTATTAACAACAGTAGCTGCCTTCAAATCACTTTTGTGGCCCTTAAAAAATAAAAGTACATTAAAAAATCATAAAAACAAGCTAAAGTACACAATTTTCTGATAGATCTACATTGACAAAATAACAAAACTACAACAGTTAAATAAAAGGAAACTTTCATTATATAGACCTACTAATGCTGGTGCAACGTTGTTCTCCTTTATAATAAAATAAAGGATATCTAGCTTAACCAAACATTATTTGCTCAAAGAACTTTGAGCATCACAAATTAAACAACTCTCAGCCAAAATAAATATCTAGTAATATATGATATATTCTCAATAATTTGAAAGAAGAGAAATAAGAAATTATTGAATATTCATAATTATGTTTTATTTTTAAAGAATACATTTTGTTCAGGTACAGTGCATATTATAAGGTAAATATATCTGGGAATTAATAAGAAGAATGAACCATGTAGTTGAAATATTACAATCCAAAATAAGCCTATGTTACATAATGATGAATTTTAAACACAAAAGCTCCATGTCATTTCATTTATTTCAAATATTTCTCAAACAGTATCACAATTTTTAAATATTGGCCACAAACTTGTCAGGCTAGTACATCAGTAATATGTATTGTTCTGTATTAACAGAGTATATCTACATTTTAAGAGGCAAATTTGGATTAAATCCTGCTATAACTCTACCACTGAGCTAAGAATAAATATGGAAAAATACTGGTCTGATCCTTCAAGGGAATTTTTTTTATTAGAAATGAGACATTAAAATAAAGTTTTATGTAAACTTAATATAGCATAATTGGGGCACAGACTGTACGTGATCCAAGAACCAAAACCTCAATCAGCAAAAACTGAAAACAACATAGAAACAAAAGAAGCTTTTATTTTTTAAGATGAAGGAATGGAATTTCAAAATATAAATTAATAATTATTCCAAATTCATTTCTATAACCCGTCACTTACAACATTTTTCTTCAAGTTAGCAAACAAATGTGTGTGCTTTAGGAACCCCAGAACATACATGTCTCCTTCTGCATCAGTTCTTCTATTTAGAGTGATTTTTTTTCCAAATTAATATAATTCCTTTATATTTTTGAGAAGAGAACAAAAAATGCAGCACCTCAACCAGGCAAAGTGCTTGGAAACCATACACACACACACAAATAAATTACAACCTAAGATTTTTAAAAATAATGTGGTTAATAAAATCACATTTATAGAGCAACTTTCATTCAAAAAGATTTCAAATTCACAACACTAAGATTTGCTTCACTCATTACTGATGTATGTTCATTCCTGCAGAGAAAATATGGAATCTGATTAACAGCAAAATGCACTAAGATATTACTGTCCTCTGAACCAAGAAATAAAAAATAAAAAGTCTCAGGAGAAAATATTAAGTGGAGTCAACTTGCAGCGATACTTCCTTAAATTCACCCAGCTAGTATTCTGCCAGTCTTGATGCGTGCAACTTTTCTGCATCGTTTTTCCAGTGTTGGAATTGGGTGGGCACAAAGCCATGCACAATCTCACACCCAGCCTCCCTGTGCCTAGAAAACAGTTTCCTGGAGGCTTTGATGATGAAAATCTTGTCTTTGAAATGAAACAAGCTATCCAGGATCGCATCTGTAATCCTGACCTTTCACACTAGTATTGAGCCTAAAAACTAGGCCAGAGAGCAAATGATCACTTCTGCTTGACAGGGGGACACTGAGGACCAGATTTAAACTTCTTCCTCAGTCCATGTCCCTGTGCTGTTTCCCATCCACCTCTTGGTGTATAAATCCACAATTGCAAAACTAACATGATACAGCTGGATTACATACATTAAGTCAAGTAGCCTAGAGCTACTCTTTTCCAAGCCTCACGTATTTCCCTGAAATGGCATAAATGCCTTTCAAAATAAAAATATCTGAGGACTATTATTCATTTTATCTGTTTGTTTATTCAACAAAAATGTGCTGAATGCTATTCTGTGATGGGAGCTGCTACAGGCAGTGAGGATATAGCAGTGGGGGCGAAAAGGACCCCAAATCTCTGCTCTCATGGAGTTTACATTCTTCCTCAAATTATTGTCTCCCAAGACCATACTGAGAATACTCCACAAATTAATGAGTTGTACAAAAGGACCAAATTTGTGTGTGTACATTATTGGTACAAAAGATTGACACTGTACCTTGATTCTAAAGGGTTTTTGTGTTTTTAAAGACATCACCTCCCACTCCCAAGCTGTTATTTCACAGAAGTGAAAATGGGGGACTTGAGGTGGGGTACAAACTGTATTTATACATCTTTGCATTATTTAACTGGTTATAATGAGCATGTATTGATTTTATAACTAAATATAATTCCATACAAAATGTTAAATTGTACTATCAGCACCTCAATATTTCTGAGAGACTGAAGCAAGACAGATGGAAGTAAATGAACCCAGAGAAAGACCCAGAGTCAAGAGAGAAGAATAGCATTGCCACACAGAAAGTCCTTCCCAAAAACCTAGTGACAGGACAGCAAAGTTCGTCAGCAGCAACTGACAAGGACAGGAGCATGGCCAAAACTGTAAGCTCAGAAAGGGGCAGCTGAGAAAAGAAGTCCTCCCATTCTGGTGGGGGGAGGGGGTTGGGCAGCAGCATGGCAAGGTTCCCATCTGTTCCCTGACTCCTCAAAAGCTCTGGTGATAAGTCAAGCCAATGCGGAGAACTGAACATTCCGAACCCAGTGAGGAGCAAACTGAGAGGTTCTCCTCGTGTTTTTCTTCTTCACTGGGAAGCAGTGGAAATAACCGAACAGCTGCTTGAAACAAACAGAAGAAGTATTCAAAGAGGCTGACTCTGGCAGAAGTGGAGATGCCAGCGTCAGGTCCTGAAGCCAGAGGGTGTCTGTTCATCAAAAGGAGATTACCCCACCCAAACCAGACAGTGTGAACTCTGCCACAAAAGAAGAGCCGAGCCTAGGCTGTCTAAAAGACTGCCCTTGCTTTCAGGTGAGTCTTCCTTGTTCCCTTGCCCTCAGACTACTAAAAAAAAAAAAAAAAAGGATAGCTCTTTATCTGTGGACCCCAAGGAAAAAACCAAATGATACGGTGAAATGGGAGTCAAGACATCCTAACACCATAAAAGTAAATAGAAAACATACTATGGATAGGACTACTAAAGCATGATCAAGAAAAAAGAAACAGAATGACATCAATGGAAGTATCTGCAACACACACGCACATTATTTAACTGGTTATAATGAGCATGTATTGATTTTATAACTAAATGTAATTCCATACAAAATTTTAAACAGTACTATCAGCACCTTAATATTCCTGAGAGACTGAAGCAAGACAGATGGAAGTGAATGAACCCAGAGAAAGACTCAGAGTCAGGAGGGAAGAATAGCATTGCCTCACAGAAACTCCTTTCCCAAAACCTAGTGAAATAACAGCAAAGTTCCATACACACAAACACGACATGCGAAAGACACACAAACAATCACCCTATAAAATACTCAAGAAACAGAAGAAAAATTTTTCGCATGTGCATTTAGCAAGAAAATAACCTAACAAGAACATGAGTTCATAAGCAGATAAAACAACAGAATTAGATGAAAAAATAAATAGCAGCTCTAAGGAAACAAATGGATGCCAAAGCAATATCATTAAAAAAAATAAATAAAAATACCAGAGGACAGAATAGATGCAGTAAAATAAATTACAGTTATAGAATAAAGGATTAAAAAATATGCATATAGAAAACACTTAAATCAGGGGGAAGCCAAGAGACCTGGAGGATAAAGATGATCAATAATAATGGTAACTGGTATCTTTAAAGCAGAAAACTCAACAAATAAAGTGAAAAAATATTAAAAGAACTAACACAAGAAAATTTTCCTAAAATAACAGCAACCTCTTAAATAGTCCTTATTACGTGCCAGACACTGTTCTATGCAATTTACATATATTAACTCAAATCATTCCAACAACTCTATGAGGTACATATTATAATTATTTATATTTTACATATAAATAAATTGAAGCATAAAGAGGTTAAGTAACTTGCTAAGATCTTACAGTTAATACTATTAAGCCAGGTAGAACTGAATCTGTCTATTGAAAATGCACCTTGGATTCTAGAAACACTGAATGTAAAGCTCACACACCAAAATGTAATGTCACAGATAATGAAAAAAACTTTTCAGACTTAGTCAGAAAATGTAAATTATCTACAAAGGGAAATAATCATGCTGACAGCCTTTTCCACATGCTGACAGCATTTTCTGCAACATTCAATGCCAGGAATACAATGGAGAAATAACTACAGAAATGAAGTATGACCCAAGAATAGTATCCCTATTTTTTAAAAGGGCAATATATATACAATAACTCAATGAAACAGTACCAATAGGCCGTTTCAGAAGAAAAAAAGTATTTACAGTGAAATCCAGCCAATGACACAATACATCTAAATAAAGAACTCAAGAATGGAGAAGATGTGGTAAAAGAATACAAGTAAAAGAAATGAGTACTAGACAATAGCTATAAAATATGGCCATAAACATGGAAATAATACAAAATTTGACAATGTACAAATAAAAATAATACAACTAAATATCAATAACAAAATAATGTGATATAACAGTAAAAATTAAAATGAGGGAAAGGGAGGTAGGAAGAGAACAAAGAAATAAAATAAAGAAAATAAAGAAAAACTTGCATAGCTGAAAATAAATCAGTATTGACTAACACTGAATCACCTAGGGTAAAAGATAATGACTACAACCTGTTAAGGTATTTCATAATCCCTTCTTAACATTAGAAGGGATATTTTAAGAAATTATATCTTCTGTAAAAAAGAAATGTTTATTCCTCCAATCCCTTTTCTTCTTTCAATTTAAGTGAAATTAAATGTAATAATTTTGTTTAAAAAATAGCAGGTAGAGTATGATCCATTTCATATAAAAGTAATATCTGAGTGTCTATATCCATCTATCCATTGTTCCGTCTGTGCCTGGGAAATCATTAAAATCCTAAATTATTTTTAAAAGCATAAACTATCTTTAAAAGTAAAAACAAGGAAGTGAATTTTATATAAATAAAGAAATAACCTTTTGACACATAGAGGGGAAAAGAAGGCACTGGGGACTACCAGAGGGAGGAGGATGGGAAGAGGGAGAGGATCAGGAAAAATAACTATTGGGTACTAGGCTTATTTCCTGTGTGACGAAATAATCTGTACAACAAACCCCCATGACACAAGTTTACCTAATAACAAACCTGCACATGTACCCCTGAATTTAAAAGTTAAAAAGAAGAAATAAAGAATCATGGATTTGGGGAGACGGATGTGACTTTCAAAATCTCCTTATATATGGTAATGAGAGAGAAAGAGATTAAGTCCTAAGGGTCACATAGGCTGTTGTGATCTGAGCTAATGTTCACTCTAGGCATTCTGATTTCCTATTAGGAATTCAAGCAGTGCAGAAGAGCATAAAAGAAAGTTAGAAAAAAAAATCACACCAAGTCCTGCCACCTAGAAATAACCATCATTACGATTAGGTGAACATCGTGCCAGAAACGTTTTATCTAGGTATAAGAATTAGTGGGTAGATGGATAGATAGTTGAGCAGATAGCAATAATATTATAAAATGGAAGGAGAGTGAGTATATGTGTTATTTACTAACAAATTCTATTTAATTCCTCAACTATGATATTGTTCAAAGTGATGTAAGAAATTGATGGCAGAGTTGGCAACAAAACCCAGATTTCTTAAATGTCTGGTTTAGGGTCCATATCCTGAAGGATACTTGCTTCTCTAATGTACACACACCACTAGGCAGATGTGATGTGCAGATGTGATATGACAGTACATATCACACAGGTACATATACACAGGTACATATACAGCTGGTTTGCCTGGTGATCCTCTCTCATCCTGAGGTCTGACTGAGCCCTGCTTGCACCTGCATACCCCACTCTGACATGGAAGGCACTGCACAGGCACGTCAGAGCAGAGACCTGAGATGCATGAATGTGAAAAGTTTCAGAAGGCAGGGCAGCTGAAGACAAGAGGATTAAGAGAGGAAGAGGGCTTAGGGACAATGATGGGAATCCTAGAGGGCAGAACGAGAAAAGTGGCAGGCACAGAGCCCAAGAAAACAAAGCAGAAAGACAAGAGAGCTGCAGAATGTACAGAGTAAAAGAAGGGTCTGGTTCCTACTCTGAGGCCCACAAAAAGATACTTTCCTAGTGGCATATACTGGCAGGAACAGAAATAGGGATGCAAGAAGAACGAATCAGCTTCACCGAAATTGAGTTTGGCGGGAAAAAAATACCCCAGCTCAAGAAACAGATTCACTAGTAAAACTGGGGCAAAAACAAGATTAAAAATCAGCTCCTTTTCAGAGAGGCCTACATCTAACACACCTAGGGCAAGATGATACATAAACAGACATTTACCAGGTTCAGGATTCACTTGGGAAGAAGAGGGTAGTATCTTATCTGGGGAAGCAGTTGCGAAGAATCACAAGTGACCCAGGAAACCAGACAATTAAAACACATAACTCAGGGTGAAGCCATTGGGTATCTGGAGGCCATTCTTTCACCCAAGCCACAATCCTTTTTCCACCCCAGGATGTGCAATAAGTTGGCTGCATTTTGGAGGGCACACACCAGTACTCGGTACCCAGAGGTCTACAGGGAACTTAGTAGATCACTCCTAATGATATGAATGGTGCCATTCTACTTGAGTTTCTATCAAGCACTGTCACAACTCTCTTGACTCTCTTTGAAGTGATACAAAAAAAGCAGGAGGGGGCCAGGGGTTCATGCCTTTAATCCCAGCACTTTGGGAGGCCTAGGTGGGCAGATCACCTGAAGTCAGTAGTTCAAGACCAGCCTGGCCAACATAGTGAAATCCCGTCTCTACTAAAAATACACAAATTAGCAGGTTGTGGAGGCACCTGCTTGCAGTTCCAGCTACTCAGGAGGTGGGCAGAATCATTTGAACCTGGGAGGCAGAGGTTGCAGTGAACTGAGATCGCGCCACTGCACTTTAGCCTGGGCGACAGAACAAGACTCTGTCTCAAAAACCAACCAAACAAACAACAACAAAAAGCAGGAGGTGTTTCTTAATGACCATGACTAGTCAGAGCTACCTAACAGCCCCTTTTCCCTTTCTCCTGCTCTTCCAAACCACTCCAATATTATCACCAGAGAGCACTCCCCCAGCCTAAAACCTTCACTGGCTCTCCTATGCCTTCAAAAATTAGTCCAAAGTCCTTCATTCAGCATTCAACTTTCTCTACAATCTGGCACCTAAGTATCTTTGTGGCTTCCTTTTCCACCTTATCATTCCCATTTCCCAGTGTTCTATTCACAATATATTCCCCAACATTTTCAGAATATATCATGCATCCACCACTCCGGACCTTTACTATGGAGTTCTCATAGCCAGACACACCCTTCATTCATGATCTTTCTGTCAATATCCTACTCATCTTACAAGGCACGATTCGCATGCTCCCGACCCCCGACCTCCCATGGGAATGAAGCATTCCTTCCTCTCAGTGCCACAGCACTCTGTTTTGACCTCTAGTTAGCACTTAATTCATTTTGCCTAGAATTCACTATTGTTTAAATCTTCTTGATTTAAATCTGTCCTTATAGGTAGTAAGTGAACGAATGTTTGCTGAACATCTACTGTAAGTGCCAGGCACTTCCACAGCTATCATCTAATTTATCCTGTATTGCTAATATGTGGCAAAGTGTTCACACATTTCAGGTGTTCATAAATGTTTGTTGTGTTATTCCATGAAGAGGAGGGAGACTGTTTGATTTCTGAACTTCTTCAGACGAGCAGTCACTAAACTACGTCTCCTTTGGGGGACATGATGAAAGAAATGAGAAAATGAGTTAACCTAATCAATCCAGTTGGATGACATGACAAAAGGGTGATAGATATTTAGTCTTTCATAAGTCTGTCTCAGAAAAACGCCCTAAGTGGGGCATGGTGGTTCAGGCCCATAACCCCAGCACTTTGAGAAGCCGAGGCAGAAGGATTGCTTGAGCTCAGGAGTTCAAGACTAGCCTGGGCAACAGCGATACCTTGTCTACAAATAACTAAAAACAACAACAACAACAACAACAACAAAAATTAGCCAGGAGTGCATGGCCATAGTCCCAGCCACTCTGGAGGCTGAGGTGGGAGGATCGATTGAGCCCAGGATATAGAGGCTGCAGTAAGCTGCACTCCAGCCTAGGCAACAGAGCGAGACCCTGTCTCAAAAACAAAAAAGAAAGACAAACAAAAACAAAAAAAGAAAGAAAGAAAAAGAAGAAAAAAGAAAAATGCCCTAGCCAGAAAACCACACCATATTTTTTTCTGTTTGTTTTTCTTTACCCTATCCAGGAACTCAACACCCATTTCTACTCTGCGCAGAGTGAGATCTCAAGGAGGGGGAACAGTTCTAACACCAGAGCAGCCATTAATTCACGAATTCTCTCTGAATTTTAGGCAAGATGGGGCCTCTCATGCTGCCTCTGTTTTCCTTGTGTAAAATGGGGGGTTTGGGGCTGGTTGTGGTGGCTCACTCCTGTAATGCTGGGACTTTGGGAAGCTAAGGTGAGAGGACTGCTTGAGGCCAGGAGCTTGAGACCCGCTTGGCCAACATGGTGAGACCTTGTCCCTATAAAAAACAAAATGAAACGATACAAAACACAGAGTGGAGAGTTTGGGCTGGTTGGTCTTGAGGGTTCCTATCAGTGCTATCAAAATTCTAAGATTCTACATTGAATGAGTGTAATCAAAATGACTTGAGAATTGACTCATTCTTGAGGCCAACTTGCAAACCCAAAAAAACACGGAAGATAATGTAAACATGGCAATAGGACAATAGATCTCTCTCTCTCTCTCTCTCTCTCTCTCTCTCTCTCTCTCTCTCTCTCTCTGTGTGTGTGTGTGTGTGGATGTTTTCTGTGAATGTTTTATGTACAATGGAGAGAGAGGAGGAAAGCTGTCAATCCATGAGAGTATATATTCAAGAATTATTTTTCATTTATTCAGATCAATATGTAAATAGTAAAACCATTGCTTGGTTATTTCCCACTGGATTACCATTTTTTTTGTTGGTGTTAATAAGAAATTAATAAAGGTTAATTTTAAATACATTAATC
Source organism: Cheracebus regulus (assembly GCA_963574635.1). Classification (NCBI taxonomy): domain Eukaryota; kingdom Metazoa; phylum Chordata; class Mammalia; order Primates; family Pitheciidae; genus Cheracebus; species Cheracebus regulus. The sequence goes on from CAUYQU010052296.1 coordinate 63,612, forward strand.
TTACAGTTGAAGATCACTTGAAAAATCCACAGACCTATAGAATCCAATGAGTAACATTAACAAGTATGCTCTTTCCATTTACTTCTAACACTGACTAATCAACCTGAGGATATTCTGTTGGGTAAATAAATGAATAAATCAACAGCGTTGCATTAACGTCCCCTGGGGAGATGGTGTGCATGTAACAGTTGATTTTAGTCAGATAATCAAGGAAAGCATATCACTTACCAACTGATCTGAATTCAACTATTGTTTGAATATCAACAGTTGAACTATCAATTAGACTGGACTAAACCCTTCCCCAGACAGATTTGGGTGAAAAGATGCAGCATATATACAAGACATATGCACATACACACTGCAACATAAACTCCACTTTAGATAGCTCCATTAAACCCAAGAACCTTCAGCTTGAGGTCAGTGGAGCCCACCTCAGATCTGAAGGATACATGGAGCCCTTTGACTCTTCTGCTGTTATACAAAATGAAGAATAAACAGGGGCTTCGGTGCTGCTAGGGTCAAGGCCAATCTCACGCCTTTATTTATATGTAATATTTGTGCAGTTCAGATATTTGAAAATTTTTGAAGTTCTGGTATTTCACCAAGACTGTTTTACCCAAGGCTACATAATAATGGGCCTCAAATGTAAAAATACCACAGTGGTCCCAATAAAAATGCTCCAACTACATAAGGATTATAAGTTTGCTACAAGTAAAACGGGTTTGCTCAGTGGGAAAAAGGAAATGTTTCAATTAAAAAAAAGGAAAAAGAAAGAAGATGAATTTTTTTGGGGGGGTTGGGTACTTTTTGGCAGGGTGGGGCAAGGGGGTGTGAAATTCTGAAGAGAAAGAAAAATCCAGAAAGAAAAAGAAAATGAAAAACAAGTGTCGAATGCACTCCACAGGGTAAAATGCATTTTGAATACAAACATAGGAAGAGCACCAGAGCTCTTTTGAAATAAGAGACCAACTAGCTAGTCAGTTCATTAGCTCTTAGAAGGCCAAACTTAGCAGCCAGTCTACAAGGAGCAGCACAGCTCTGAGATGTATCTTGTCACAGCAATACAATTTTTAAAAGGAAAGAAAAACAAAAAACAAAAAAAGAAAACCAAATCAGTTCATAAAATTTTGAGCAAAAAATTTAATAGAATATTTTGAAAATTTAATTTCCTCATAAAATATATAGTATTCTTTTAGGGTTTTTTTTTTTTTTTTTTTTTTTTTTTTTTGTTTGTTTTTTTTTTTTGTTGTTTTT